>RXPK01000020.1:3167430-3310832 GCA_004143645.1 Protaetia brevitarsis
TCCCAATGGAAATCTTTTTAAACATTTTTAGATACTTCCAAAATTTTTAAAAGTAGAAAAAATCAAATAATAGCATGCTACTTTGAGGACCTCTCCTAAAATAAAATGCAAAAAGAATTTAGTCTTATCAGTTTATGTAAATTTAATAAGGAATTAAGGACCTATATAACACAGAAAAAAAGGAAATTAAATCAGTTATTAATAACGGTAAAAAACAATATATAATGATCTAATTTTGAAATCCGATAATTTGCCTAAAGCTATTTGACGTACCTCAAATGTAGGGATTGAAGAAAAGAAAGCATTTTACATACAGGTACCCGGTAAGATGCTATCAATGCAATTAACAATTTTGTAAATATTGGAATAAAGCTATTAAAGACATTCCACAAGTACTTTTAGTCAACAGTTAGTAAATGTTAATGAAGCTTTAACTTTAAACAAATGAGAGGAATCATTATATGTTATAATTTAAGAATATAGTTGTCGGTAAGTGAAGTCACACCGCAACTTTTGAAACAATGCATACGTGTAATAGTAAAGCCCTTAAAGATAAATAATAATGCTATTTTCGAGTATTTGCCAGAACGTTTAAAAGTAGAGTAGTTTTCCAATCTTCAAGGGTGATGACCGTGTGATAGAACTGCAGACCAACAGCATCTCTCTTGTTTCTCAAAATTTTGAATAAATTGTAAGTTTTCGTATTATTATTCTTTTCATGAGAACAATTTATCTATGCAACCACATGGGTTTATGAAGGGTAGAACTATTGAACCGCCCTGTTTGACTACCTGGACCATTCCCCTAGGAATTCTCTTGACCTCTAACTTATGAGCATAAATCATGATAAGTTATTACTTAAACTAAAAAGCATGGATAAGAGACACAACTTGAAAGATGAAATATACTTGAAGTAAAAGCAATTTGTAAAGAACATTAGATGAAATATATCAAGTCGTTCCAAATTAGTTGAAAGAGGTTGCCACATGTAACGTACTAGGTCCTCTATTATCTAAATATTCTTGATTGTGCAACATATTAATAAATATTTGCATACCATATTAATTATGCAGAGCTAATCTTTCTTATACCAGAAAAGATTAATCACCTTAAAAACTCAAGAGAAAAATATGCATAGAATAAGACAATGGAGTTGAAATGATAAATTACTAACCTAGCCAGACTGGATTATAATATTTTCACAAAAAAAACTAATAAAAATTGATAGTTTCCCTTGTGTTCTCTCTATACTATGGCTTCTGCTATCCGTTTTCCTGCCCAGGTGGATGGCTGGGCTGATAAGTTTTACTTAAACCAAAAAGCTATGAGTAAAGACACAACTTTGAAATAGTGGAATCACTTGAAGGGTAGAAACAATTGTAAAATAAACTTAGAGGAAATATAGTCAAGTCCGTTCCAAATTAGTTGAAGGGTTTGCCATAGGTAGGTACGAGGTCTCTCTATATATAATATTTATATCATTGATCGTGCAACAATTAATAAATACTTGCTATACGCATATTAATTAATGCAGACGATAGATGCTACTTATACATCAAAAGATTTAATCACCTAAAAACTAAGCAAAACAAATATTGAAAATAAGACAAGGGAGTTTTGAAAAAGATCATTACAAACATAGCCAAGACTGGAATTATAATCTCATACAAAAAAATCAAATAAGAATTGAATAGTTCCTTCCTCTGTGGTTCTCTCATCCTATTGTCTGCTATCTCTTTCTTCCCGGTGATGGTCGGTGGCTTGATAAGTTATGACTTAAACAAAAAGCTATGATGAAGAGAACAACTTTGAAATAGATGGAATATACTGAAGGGAGAAAGCAATTGTAAAGACACTTAGATGGAAATATAGTCAAGTCGTTCAAAAATAGTTAAAAGTTTGCCACAGGTAGCGTACTAGTCCTCTATTATATAATATTTAATATCATTGATTCTGCACATATAATAAATACTTGCATACGCTATTATTATGCAGACAATAATGCTTTACTACATACAAAAGATTTAATCACCTTAAAACTCAGCAAACAAAATGCATAGAATAAGACAAGGAGTTGGAAAATGATCATTCAAACATAGCCAAGACTAGAAATTATAAATTTCATACAAAAAAAAATCTAAATAAGAATGAAGTTTCCTTTCCTTGTGGTTCTCTCTCCTATTGTTTTTGCTATCTTTTCTGCCCGGTTGATGGTCGGTGGCGCAGCTTCCTATCAAGTCGCGGGGTCCCGATTCGAGCCCCACGGATACTCTCAGATGAGTTTTCGTGTTTCCTGACCCTAACGAATGCGAAACGAACATTTAGGTCGCCCCGGACAGGCGTAAAATAACTAGTGCTGGGCCAATGCCGTCATTGTGAAAGCTGTTGGGATGCCAAGGCATAAATTATTTATCTGCATATTAGTCTTCTAATTCTCTCCAAGTGACCTGCCCACCGTAATCGCTAGCTTGACCAATCACTGATCTCAGTTACCATAAGTTTATATTCTTACGTTCGTCTTGCAATACTTCTCCGTACCTCCCCCCAAAAATCGACGTAATATTTTCTCTCCAAGTTCTATCTTATTTCAGCTTTAGTGTTCATCGTCCTGTTCCGCCTGCATAATAAGTTCCTTAATGACTGTTTGCGTAACCTTATTTTGTTTTTATAGAATTTCCTTGACTTAATATATTATACAGTTCGCTGGCACATCATTGCTTTTATTATCTAAATCTAACTCTCTTCCCGTTAATTTTCCGTTTACCAAAATCCCAGACACAACATGCTACCTGCTTAAATCCACATTTTCCTCTGGTTAATTAACTGTACCCTTTCCTTCTTTTTCTTATAATTACTTTTAATTGCGTACATTACTTTATTTCTATGTATCTGGCCTCCCTCCTGCCAGTTATTCGTTGCCTGGTCACTCCATAAATCATCTTCATTCATCTAAAGTGTTTTATTCACAATTGCAAATAATGACGTTTGCTACTGATAAAAACAAAAATGATACATGTGCCGAAACCGAACTATAACCTTTTCATGAGTGCCACAAAGTTAACAGTACCCATCTTCCCTATTCAAATTGTAAGGTGAGGCTGCGCGACCTGAATGATTAATCATCTGCCTTTACTAAAACTGTTCCCTAGATATGATAATTGACAGTTTTCGGAATTTATATAAATCACAGCAGTAAAGAGTTAGTTGAGATGGTTCGTGTCAATTCAAATGCCCTATATACCTGTATTCTCATTGTGATCAACAATTCAATAGCACTAGATGAAAACTTACTAGAAATATTTGCCCTGAATGCTAAACTTGCTTGCAACTTTTCGAATTGCACAGAAAAAAATGCGAACAACGAGTTGCATCAGTATGAATCTTGCTCAACATTAATAGAACTAGGCTTAAAATAAGGAATGATTGGCCAAAACACCCACACGAACAACAATGCACGCTTTACGTCGAGCTTCAGGTTTTTTTCCATCAATTACCCCCCATTCCTTGTATAGAGTAAAAAGATAAGATACCAGATATCGTAAAATGGATTTCGTCCTCCACTTCCTTCTCCTAAAAAATGTATATGTAGAGAAAGAGGCTGACGACACCGCCTTTATTAAACAATAATCCCTTACCGGCTTCCATTCCCTTCAAATTTCGAAAGGAAATCCCTTCCGAATATGTAGCAACCTATTTCTCGCATCTCCTGCGGGATCCTATTTGTTCTCCCCAAGGGTGGAAGGGCGATAACAGGGAAAAAATCGTTTTTCGCCGGATTTACGGAACGCAACCACCTCCAACAAACAACCAATAACCGACTTCTTTGTTATCTTTGTGCGTCTAGAGGAATCCATGCCAAAGCTGTAATTATTATATAGCCCTATATGATGGACGAGTACTGGACAGAACCGGGTTTTTGGGATATAAAATTTAGGACAAAGGGTTGGAACGACAAAGCCGGTCTTTTATACGTAATATTTTCCGTTTTGATAATGTATTGGAGTAATTGTGCTGAACATTATACCAGCCACAACGAAATAATAGTAAAAGCAATCGGACATAAACCGATCGTAAAAAAGTGGTAAATGTTTAATACATTTTCAAACTAGTTTTCTTAAGACTGTTTCCTAAGAAATAAATAAAAGATCTTTATAGATCTTTCCATGAATATACGGACCCAATGTAATGCAAAGGTAAATGGGGTGGTATCATTGGCCTCAGGAATTTTTGTAAAGGCTATTGAAAGGAACATAAGAGTAGCCCATTAAACAATTTAATTTTGATAAACCGCTTGAAAAACAAGCTGGTCTATGTGGTTTACAGAAATCTGTCAGAAATGAAATTATTTTAGCTTGGCTATCGTTAAATAGATGGCGAAGTAAACAGTAAGTTTTTGTAATAAGTATGTATTAGATTTTGAATGAAAATATAAATGATGCGGCAGATACTTTCCTCTCCACACACTTATTGCGTAGATTTTGGATACCTTGTTGAAATACTCACCATCGTCGATAAAAAACCGGTATCCTCCCGGCATACTCCTTTCTCAATTGTTCTTCCCTCACTGATAGTACGACACACACTTCTTCAAATCCCAGTTGCTTCTGCAACAACGTCCAAAATATTCCCTAGAAACAACATTATGTTTATAGTTACATTATTCTTTGAATAAAAGATAGTTTACCTTTGATATCTTACTTTTTGAAAAAAATTTAGAAGATAAAAATATCTTCCGTCACTGTTTTACAATATTTTTTCTCTTTTTCGTTGGTGTCTCCAAATATGTCAAATCGGGATTTTCCAAAGTGGACATATTAATCTGTAACTAATAAAATACATTTTTCAACAAATTCTACATACAATATCTTAGCATATTTCCACGTTTTAGCGTACCAAAAAGTAAGCTATGTTTGCATAATCCTAGTTACCACATCACAGCCACGTTTATTCTGGAATTTATTTTTGCTTGTGTTACTGGGCCGGCATGCGTCTTGGTCTCAATTCTTAGTCTACCGCGACTTCACTTTCTGCATATTTATTCTACGCATGCTTCAATCTCCATCTACGCCGCGTACCTGCGCCCTGATTGTTTATCGTGGTCGCCCTTCAGGTGTGACACGACTATAGTTTCAATCGTTCCTGTAGCAGTATAGATCGTAGTCGCCCTTCGGGTGTGACACGGCGTTAGTTTTTCCACCCCTATGTGCTCGTAGACCGTAGTCGCCTCGCGGGCATGACATAGCGCGATCTTCCGTCTGGTGTTCGGTTGTATATCATAGTCGCCCTTTGAGTGTGACACGATGCAACTCTCCACCTGCGTTGGATTCGGCGGCCCGTAGCGCTGTCGCGGGCGTGACACGGTGCGTATTTCTGTTTGGCCCTATTTTCTCTAGACAAAACTATACCTTGAGTCGTAGTCACCCCCAGGGCGTGACATAACCTTAGTTTCGCGTACGTAGCCGACGTAAAAGCCGCATCTAGAATCAGGCATCTAGAATCAGGTATCTCGAACTAAGATTCTTTTTTTTAAATTCGTGCTTGATTTAATACCCCTCTGTATATTTAATACGTCAGTGCCAATTAATTTCCATGTTCATGCATGTCACAACTTAAGCATAAACCCCTGTATTTTACTCGTATATTTAATGCATATTTTCGTGACAAATAAGTCGATAACTCCGTTAGATGATTCGATATTTTTTATTGTAAATAGTGTATATATCATTATCGTCTGTTTAGTAATAAATGTGATTTTGCTTACCTGTACAAGTATGTGTATGCATCTTTTTTTTGTCTTGTTGTTTTGAGCAATAAAAGCACAAAACCAAGGATTCATTGTACTGATTTATTTAAAAACTGTTGCGTACATCAAAGTATCCTGGAAAATCACTTACACACTGAAGCTACCTCAGTAGGGTTGATTTTCAATCCTTATTGTACTACGTGCGACATAAATAAACATCTTCGCGCGCGATTTAGCGCCGCCACGAAAGAATTAGGAATCCTGAGATCGCTGTTACAACGAAAGGTAATAAACGCACTTTTAAGCAAGAAATTGTCCGTAAATATCCGCACAAAAAATTATCTAAACAAGTAAATCAAACACGAGACAAAGACAATACTTCTATTTTTAATTTAATAATAATAGTAATAATAATAATAATAATAATAATAATAGTAATAATAATAATATTTCTTTATTCAGCACGTTACAGAAATAAGGAGAAACAAAAAATAAGAGAAAAGATTGATAAACCAAAAAATAAATGATTGTGCTGAACCATAAAGAGCAGTTCAAACGGATAGCGAATGCCAACCCCTGTTTTTACACTGTATCCTTAATATGTATAAAAATAATACCATTACAGTAGCAGTAACACTACTGCACATAGATAAATGCCTAAAACTACAAACTATGCTAAACATTCTGTAAATTAAAGAAAATTAAAAAAAAAGAAAAAAAGACAAGGAACAAAAAAAATGGTATCACTGTCTTTCATACACATACTGCACAAGCGCGCGTTCGAATGCTCCCACACCCAATGTTTTAAGACTGGCTAGCAATGAATTGTCTATCTAAGAGATATGGCGGTATTTTCATTGAGATCAACTTATGGTAAAGCTTTAAAGCCTGCACTTTACGACGGTTTTGCATTGTTAACCATTTCAATTCTACAAGCTTGTGTGAAATTCTATCATATTTCTATATAACCAAAGATAAATCTCGTTGCAAGCGTTCTTGAAGTCGTTGTACTCTGTCCCTGTCAGCACGCATCCAAACAAGGGCCATACACTTGTGAAGCGTAGTGAAACGGAAGAGAGTACAAAGACTCGCACAACACAGTTTTTGCACGGACGCCCAAAATCTCTCTAAGGAATATAAACTGTTTAACCGCAGTAACGCCGTGCGAAGTTATCCAGAGATATGCATTTTAAAACGAAAGCTGTTGTCCAAATTACTCCAAGTTTCTAGCAGAATCAGACAGCTGCAAAGTTGGAGTCGCAATACTTTAATGTAAGTGCAGACATTGCTCCTTCTACAGTTCTAGGCGCCCCAAAGAATAATACCACAGACTTTCGCAGGATTAATTTTAAGCAAGTGATCAGATGCAAAGTCGGAAATCTGTGTTAAAATCACGATTAATAAGATCCACTGCCCGATTAATATCTTTAGGATAAAACTCTTATAAATTGAGTGTCATCGGCGTACATATGAATACTGGAGTGACAAATCCGTGTGGGCAGTTGACTAGTATATATGCAAAATAAAATAGGCCAAGAATAGACCCTTGAGGGACACCTTTGTTAAGTTCCAAGCTAGGGAAACAACGTTTCCAAATGAGGCATTACTCGAGACACGCACACACTTGAGATCGTCCCTCTCAGTACGATTCTAGCATGTCCACCGGCGTCGTCACCGAAACTCTATATAACGCAGAATGGACAATAGTATCTGAAAGTTAATGGTGTCAAAAGCTTTACTCAAGTCAAGCAGAACCAAAGCGGTCAACTGTCCTCTATCACGAGCTTCAATAATATCGTCTGTTACTTTTAACAAAAGTAGTGACGCAACTATGATGAGGTCGAAACCGGTTGAACATGTAGGCAATATGTTAAACTTAATTTAAGTGATCTAGAAAGTTGTTCATTCAATATTTTTTCTAGTACTTTTCTCAGCGTCGGCAATAAAGTAATGGGCGTAGATCAGAAAAATCGTCAATTTTTTTCTTTTTGGGGATTGAAACCACAACAGAACGTTTCCAATACATCAGGAAAGGTACTGGTTCTATGCAACAGTTAAGTGTGTAACATAAGGTAACGCGTATGGCAGTAATAACTTAACATGTGACGGAGATCATATCATCGCCAACGGCATTACTTTGAATACTGTGATAAGTTTTCATAACGGTGTTGGCATCTACATACAAAAAAGAAAATACAGCACCAATACTGTGGTGAATAGTCTCCATATAGCGTGCAACAGTTTGAGAGACAATCACCATCAAAACAGTACATCATTAACAAAAGCAGTATTAATTCATCGGGATCAAGTAATAGGAGGGAATTTCACATATCTTTTTTGTTTAAGGTTCAACCGATGAACTCAGTCCACAGTCGCTTACGATTGTCAGATCGCCATAAGTATTGATAATCAGCTTTTTTTGTTTTTAATTGCAACAGTAGTAAATTGCGTAATACTTGTAATAGTCCAGTGAACTATGGTTTTAGCGCTTGTATTTACTTTGGCTTGTTTTCAGCTCTGTAGTATTTAATGGTATCCGTGAATTCGAGAATGGTTTCTACTCTGCGTGCATCCGAAAAGTGTAGACCTCGTATAAACCTAACCTTTTCAATCTTAACTCGAAAATTTCTCATTGGCATCACTGTGCGTCGCTGATATGTTGTGTATCCCAAAATAGATTCACTACTTGCCCATATTATCGTCTTTTACTTTAAATGCCACAATCAATAGCGAATATTACAAGAAAGTATAGTTTTCTAAGGTTAAAGGTGTCGGAAGAAGCAAACGTTAAATGTAATTTAATGTATTTGATTTATTTAAAAGAACAACTACTTTTAACAACTTCTTCACGTTATTTCTCAAGGCTCGCCCTGAATATTTAATATCGATTTTTTGACTACCCCAACAATAAAAATCGATCGCAGTAAAATGTGTGCACAGTGACAAAAACTTTATCCCCCTTGATCATGCGCCAGTGCGCTATTAACCTATTTATCACATATCCATCGACTAAGCCGCTAGCACATATCTCTTAACCCCTTAACTGTAAATAGAATACAGAGCCCGCACGTATTCCTACCCGCAGTTCTCGAACGAAATACGAATCGAAAGACCGTGATCCTGTTTCTTCGCTAGCGGATTAACAGTTGCCGCTGGATGGTCCCGAGAAGCGCGGCATATCCCGACCAGCAGAGCCGATGAAATATGTCCAGAGTCCGTGCTCAGAATTCTTCGTTCGTCCGCTCTGCCCATGTAAAATCCGAACTACCGTGGATTTCGGGAAAACGCGGAGAGTGGTGGTCAAGTAACGCTCGCAGACATGGGAGAAACGGGCGAGGGAATGAGGAATTTATCGTTTTTATTTCGTAACGTACGCGAAATTGGTCGAGGGGATTTTGCGGGGCGAGGTGTAGGAAAAGACTAACATATAATGTGTGTGTATGTGTGCTAAGAGTATACTGGGCACGTAGGGCTGATAACAAGTGTTTCCGGTTGCTTCGGTTTGATTTTAATTAATGTTTGTAACATCGGTGGATGAAATATCCGTTTCCGTTGCTGTGTAGAATAAGAAAGCGTTCGATTAATAATGGATTCGGAAAGAAAACTAATAATTTAACGCAGTCGTTATGTTAGTGTTATATTTTTTGATATATTCGAAGAAAGTTCTAGCACAAAGTTTTCGTTCATTGCAGACGCGTATACAGGAGGAGGTAATGGGGATAATTACCTCCTTCTCTCCCATGAATCTATTATAATTGAAATCTTACATCTGAATAATATTAAAAAAAAAGAACATTAACATTTTTTTTCTTGAGGCAGAAGTATCAAACGCTTAATTTATAGGAAATATTGACTCAATGAAAACAACTAATTACATGTGGCAAGACGTTTCGATAATTTATTGTCTTTTTCAATTGCTAAAAAATTGATTACGTGTCGAATTTCTTATACAATGTGTTCACGGGAAGATTCTACAATAGCTAACTTTTTTATTTTTAGAGATACAAGAGTCGGTTGTAGTGGAGAAAGTTCGTGTGCTTTTCCATCTGCATTTCGTGCTATAGCATAAAAAACAAAAGAGCGCTTGGTTGCTAAAATACGGCTTAAGCATGTATTTTTTTAAATGGGACATCCGGCATATTTTGACATTTTTTAGTTTCTCTAATCATTGGCTATAACAAAGTATAGAACGACTTTTCTGTAACATCACAATTACGAGAGTTGTAAAGAAAATCATCCTCAGTTCACTCGAGGTGTTCACAAAGCATTCTACAATGGCCAACTTTTTTGTTTTTAGAGATACACAGTCGGTTAAACGGAGAAAGTTCGTGTACTTTTCTATTTGCTTTTCGTGCTATGGCATAAAAACAAAAGAGCGCTTGGTTACTAAGATATGACTTTAGCATGTATTTTTTTAAATAGGAAACACGCTTAATGAATAAGTAGCCTTAGCCGCTTAAAACAGCATTTTGATCATTGGATCGGAAATCGAGGCCCGATATTATTGCTGGCTAAGTCACCCGACTTAAATCTCTTGGATTTTTTTTTATGGGGTGCTATTAAAAACACGGTGTATGATACACCATCCGTTGATTTGGAAAATTTAAAAATCAAAATTACACAGTATATTCGTGATTTAATGAACAAACAGTGCAAAAAGGTACACAGTAATCTGGTGCGAAGGGTAAGCCTGTGTAGGGAAAGTAATGGCCGTTATTTTGAAGCAAAAATTTAAAACATTTTCTTGTTGTTTTTTTTGCTTTAACATCCAATTAGTTTCTGTTTAACATCTACTTCCCATTTGTTGTAATTAGTATAGTAGTATATAGGAAACAGTATTTCCGTTATTTATGTGAAAAATTACATCCAAGTAGCAACACTTAAAACACGATTAATACAAAAGTGTCTATCTGCACCTTCATGTAATAGTTTAAACTTCAAAAAACAAGTTAGCCATTGTAATTGTAGAATGTTTTGTGAACACCTCTAATGAACTGAGCATGATTTTCTTTATAACTCTCGTAATCGTTATTTTATAGAAAAGTCGTTTTATACTTTGTTATAGCCCATGATTAGAGAAACTTAAAAATGTAAAAATATATCGGGTGTCCCATTTTAAAAAATACATACTATAGTCGTATCTTAGGAACGAAGCGCTCTTTTGTTTTTTATTCCATAGCACGAAATGCAGATGGAAAAGTACACAAACTTTTTCCATTTAACCGACTCTGTATCTCTAGAAGCAAAGAAGCTGGCCATTGTAGAATGTTTTGTGAACACCTCAAATGAACTGAGCATGATTTTCTTTATAACTCTCGTAATAGTGATTTTACAGAAAAGTCGTTTTATACTCTGTTATGGCCAATGATTAGAGAAACGCAAAAATGTAAAAATATACCGGGTGTCCCTTTTAAAAAAATACATGCTTTAGTCGTTATCTGAGCAACCAAGCGCTCTTTTGTTTTTTATGCCATAGCACGAAATGTAGATGGAAATCTACACGAACTTTCTCCATTTAACCGACTCTGTATCTCTAAGAATAAGAAATTTAGCAATTGTAGAATGTTCCCGTGAACACACTGTATAATTATGTTAATTTGTTATTTTTTATAATACTTTAATATTGTTCCATGATTTTAATTAACAAAATACTTTTTTTTTCGTATATATAAAATTTATACTAATAACGGCATTGTTATTTCATCAATAATTACACATTAAAATTAAGTACTTAAAATATATTACAAATTAAAAAGATCTGTGGAACAATCAGACATGCATTAAATGCATTTAGCAGGAAGCAAGCAGACATACGTAAATTTTTTTGTAGTAACATAATAAAAATATTAACAATATTTAATATACATAGATTGACCTTAAAGTTTCTAAAATACGTTCATTAATACTATTATTTTCTTTTTTTATATATATCATTTCTAAAATACCCCTTGTATGGTAATTTTGTTATTTTGTTATAATCTTTGTATTAGTAAAATGAACTGAATGCTGTTCATTTTGTTAATGCTTTTTTAAGGCAGTTAAAATTGAAAAGGAGACTTTATGATTTTGGATACGGTTTTTTAAGTACTGTTTCGTTTGACCTATATACAGGGTGGGCCACCACACTCGCGTCGGTTTATATACCAAAAGTGGTAACATATTTTCAAATTGTTTTTGTTAAGGGTTACACGGGTTCAGAAGGACCATTTATTCATTCATTCATTCATTCGTTAAAGTTAGGGTGGGCACTTAATGTCCGGGCACTTGAGGTAGGTGCTCATTGTACCATCCCTATTAATTCTCTTATTTCCACTCGAGCAACTTGTTCTCTATAAAGCCCAGTATCTTGCCCAGTGGAAACTTGAGAACCTTCGAGGGCTCCAATATTTCTCTCTCAAAATATTTCTGCCTAAGCACCTTCAGTTCCTCACATGTGCAGATTACATGTAAACTCGTTTCCTCCTGTAGTTCCCATCTTCTACACCACGGTTCGCTTACCCGGCTTGTGTTGTATAGATGCTTTTTCAGAGAACAGTGTCCAGTTACCAACCCAGTAATGGTTTTAACTTCTTTCTTACTGCGCCTGAGTAGGTTGTCAGAGAAACTAACATCCCCATCTCCTATCAGCGCTTTGGTATGGAGTTGACCCTCAGTCCCGACCTCCATTTCTTTGTACTTTCTTTATCTAACCAGGTCCAGACCTCCCTTCTAACGGAATCTTAGTAATCCACATGCGGGCTCTGGACCCATGAAGTGTCTCTTAGGGCCCTTCTTGGCTAGTTCATCGGCTATTACATTGCCCTTTATATCCTCATACCTCGGCACCCAAATCAGAGACACCGTGTAGTCTCGTGCCAGTGCACAAATACCGGCTCCTATGCCCTGACTGGATTTGGATCCGTCCGTGAACCAGTTATCATTAGCAGTGATCTCACTGCGTGCCTGGTCTCTGTTCGGTATGGAGATTTTCACCTTTTCAGTGAAGATAATTTCGGATGCCATTCTGTCCGTGGGCATTTGCAGCAATGGCCCGTCCAGCATCGTGCCCGTAGTATAAGTGTGCCCTCCCACCCTGAAGTTGGCATGCCACAGGTTGTTGACTTTCAGTGTAAGGATCGCATTCATTGCCTCCGCTCTCACATAAAGAGCTCCAGCAGGGTGGGGGGGGGGGGGCATAATGGTAATCCAAAGAGGCGGTCCCTGTGCTGTTCATTGCACCCAGTGGATACCAGCAATGAGAAGGACCATATTTAAAAATTATTTTGAAGTATACAGGGTGACACAAAGAAAAGTTACACACCAAGGTTGTGAAAACTTAAAGGGAACACCCTGTATATTATGGCATATTTTGATAATAAAGGCAAGATGGTGTTAGGTTTCTTATTTCTAACTCAACTCGTTTACGAGATAATTAACTATTCTTCAAAATGTAGACCAATATTTAAGAGGCACGCCTGTCATGCATATTTAAGCTTGATATTTTAAACTGTATTTATTTTTTACCTAAAGCTAAACTTGATAATAAAATAAATGTAATGCAAAAAAATTTTACAGGGTGAACAAAAACATACTTTTAATTTTTGCTATATTTAAAAGGCAAGTAGCTTTCTTATTTTAAATGGAACACCTTATTTAGATTCTGATTTTAACGGTCTTTAAGATTGTATTAATGCTTACTATACCTATCTCTTATAATTTCTTAGTAATTTAGAATCTTCTATATTAATTATTAATTACAATATGTTACCACTTTTCGTATATAAACCGACGCGAATGTGGTGGCTCACTGTATATACACTTGGACAACTAATAACGGGTACCCAGAATATTTTATAGATATAAATGCATTTAATGCATGTCTGATTGTTCTACAGATCTTTATTTTTGGAAAATTCATCTTTAGGTTGGTACATCTCTATGCTCATGAAAGCTACATTGAACTCAGAATGGGTAAAGTGGAGAGAGAATTTCTGTGAAACCTATGCAAGCAAAGGGTGCAATCAAACTACATAAGCTTCATTATTCAAATACAAAACTGGTTCACTACTAGATTATGCTAAAAAAAAGAAAGACTTTTACTAAAAATAAGAGACTCTATTAATACAGGCACTAATTCTATCCATATTATGATTTTACACAATAATATTTCTATGTCTCTCATTTAAATTTGAATATTTCCGTAAAACACTCCGTCTGTCGCAATATTATTCCCTGCTGGTCTCTCCATACAAAATACGACTTCACACCCCGCCGTTGCGACAAGTTTCTATATTAAAACGTGTCCTTTTGCAGATCGTGGACGGCAACGCGAAAACGGACGTCTCCAACAGGAAGGAGCCGGGCATGTTCTGCGGGGAGAGCGAGCAGCCGCAAACTTTCATGTCCGAAACGTCCTTTGTGAAAGTGGTCTTTCATTCCGACAATTTCACGGACCAAACTTACTTTAGTTTTGACACCAGGGCCGAACAGCAACTGGTGGTCTACTTGCGGTACGGCCAACATCCGGAACTCTACCCGAACAGGCGGGGCGAAGTGGTGCAGGGGTAAGTGAGCGAGCCGGCCAGACCTAACTCGTTTAATTCACGACGCCGACGACGGTGAACCGAAATCGAGGGCAATTCCCTTGATTAAAACGGTTACGTAACGGCTATATATGTAGTGCGTATGGGACGGTTATAAGGTGGACGAGAAGTGACGAAATCTTCGCAAATGTCACTTTAGGGACTACGATGTGTTAAGAGTATAACTTGAGCACTTTAAAGAAATGTAATATTAATGCAATGGGGAGAGTGGGGCAGGTTGTTACAATTTTGCCATCTGGTCCATTTTCTAGTTCATTAATATTAATAAAAGGCTCTCTTGCGTTTGCGCGGCGCGAGGGGGGCTGCTATTCCATAGGCGTCCGCCCTATTGCCGTGCGTGTAAATTCGGAGAGAAAAACAATTACGCCTAAGGATCGCGGAAGCGGAACAGATTAAAAGGGAAATTGTAGGCGGGCGAACGGGCGACGGCGGTCGCACTGGACCCCGGGTATTTAGGTTTATCGTTAAAAGTAGGGAAAGGGGATAAAATTCGCGGAAATGTAAATTGTGGTGGGTGCGAGCGTGGCGAACGTCGCTGAAGACCGAGAAATGTCACTTGGCGAATTTCGACCGATTTCGCATTGTCAAAGTTGGGCAATTTCGTAATGTTCTGTGCGAGGCTAAGATTAATTTGAGAGTGCGGTAATGTCCAAAAAGATTCTCACATGTTTCCCTACTGAATTAAACCTAAAAATGGGGTCGAGATGCGTTTATTTTTCTCAAAAAGACCCGATTCATAGAGGCGTGTTTTGCCGGCGATGAAGGTTGGAATTATGGCCGGTTCGTAGATTGTCAACGACATCTGTTCACACGGTAAAATGACGCGAACTTTGGGAGACGATTTCGAGCGGAAATGGGGGTACAAGGGACACATAAATGAGTCGAAACGTGACCAGAGAGATGTTGGGAGCCTGAATGATTCCTTAGCATATGGAAAAAATTGTGGAATAATAGCATTGTGATGGTATAAATTTCATAACCTAATCGTGCTATTGGGGCAACAATAATAGCGATTAAGATAATTTAACGTTAATTGAACGGTGAAAAGGTTCGTTATAACACGCCAGGTATGTTTCTGAATTAAAATTATACAGTTTTAGCGAAATTATTGAGCCAGGCTAAGGAAGATGTCAAACTATCTGACCACGAAAAAGCGTCAACCTATCGCGCTAATTTTAGCACGAAAAGTATAACATTACCTGCAAACATTATGGTCGATATGGGTATTTTACGTGACAGATTTACCGCTTTGAATGCTAAAAAGTGCCCATCTTGCTACAGAGCGATTCGATTATGGAGTCATGTTCGACTGGCCTGTCAAAGATAAATAATATTAATATGCATTCTTACATGAGGTAAATTTCATATTTTTCAACCTCTCTACAACCATGAGAAAAAGAAAATATATAAGAGTGACACATATAGTATATTAATCGACCGCCAAGAATGTCATTTAGATTCGAAAGATGCAGCGAGCAGAGAACAATCCCTTACCGATGCAAGTTATTTCAAATCCTTTTTTTACCCATTAACATATTATAGGAGAAGAAAATGATTACGATATAATAGATTTGTGTCTGTTTCTCTATTTCTTACCATTATTGTTCACATATATATACAATACAAAACAGTTTAAAGTGATGTTGTGTTTCATTCAATATTCGATAATGTGATGAGGCAGACAGTACGTATATCATCTGTTACGTGAATATTATTTGTAGTGATTTCGATCCATATATCTCTTAGAAGTATTAGAATTGGATTGTTTTTCAAAAGTTCCTACGTACCAAGTATCGAATATATCAAAAAATTTATTTAATTATGGAATATACAAGTCAATTTTTAAATTTCAACCTACAAGGACAATATTATTGAAAACTTTAAATAGTAAAGAAGAGCAGCAGGTGGGTAGAATTCAATAACCTTTTTATTACATACTATTACCTTAAGCGATGAAAGATTTAATGTGCTATTCAATTTGATCGGTTGAATTATTCATTTCTGTTCTTAGCACTTTTAAAACACACTCAAAAACAAATTACAGCTTCACATATTCGCACATATAATATTAGAAAATTGTGGTTGCAGTATATTAATACATCCGCATATATTTATTTAAAGAGCCCCTTATGATCCCCTCCGAAGAAATTTGTGGTACCCTTGATAATTTTAGAAGAATGTCCAGTTACGTGGAAACCTCCATTAGAATTAAGGTAAACATAGTTTTTTTATGGTGATTAGCCTACGATGCCATTTAAATGGGTGCTCGATAACATCCGAGAACAAGACAATTTAGCACAGAGCGATTAGCTTCATTATTATTATCGATTTGACTGGCACAACCGTTCATTGATTAGATTTAAAAGAGTTTAAGCAGCTATCAAGATATAATCTCTCTGTAAATATCAATTAGATACACTAAATTTTAATAAGTGTTTTTTATTAAATTGTACACCATCAAACGACATAACTGTATTTATTCCACATATACATATTTGATCGATACTACTGTCTTGACTAAAAACACTCTTCAAATTATTTTTATATCAATACTGCACGACACTAAAGACATCTGCGTGGAACCATTCTTCACATTCTAAAAGGAACGTATTTAATTACCAATTATCCATAATATCTTCACTAACAAACTTACTGAGGTTCGTTTTCATATCAACGACGTTCCCATCATTTAGAGCAATTACTAATTGTAAAAACACGTTGGAATATTGAATTAGCACGACGAAAATAAGAGAATTGTCAAACCAGGATACGGTCGTGGTTGACATTATACCTTTTAAACGTCAACATATTAATAGCGCGTTCACACATTGACGGGTAAATGCGTGTTCAGCCGATGAAATGCGGTGAAATATTTGTCGCTTCTAAGAAATCGTATGCGGTAAACTGTTCATATAGCGAATTTATTTTTCGAAAGCACACGTAACTTAATTATGTTTAACGCCTATGTGACAAATGATATAGATGATATTAGCCGGATACACAGTGAGATGCGACATGTTCGGCCGAGTTCGGATTTGTCGTCGGAAAATGTCGAGTACTTATGTACTTCTTATGTCTATGAATTTAAAACCGCGTATACTATGTGGCATTTATATTTCGAAATATTTTAATGCATGAAATCTACAGTGTTTTTCGATTTATTACTCTACGCGTGAAGTATATCTATCGCTTTTATTAATAGTGTGTATTAAAACAAAATAGAAATTCAATCATTGCGTAAAAGTGGAGTATGTTGAAGACACTATAAAATATTATCACAATAATAGCGGGAAATTTAATTTTTGCAGCTTGGTAGTACTAGAAGTATAGAAGCGCAATTTTTTTTTTTAAAGTTTGAGATTGCGACTTTTTTGAGCCACTATTTGGGATTATAGCATTAAAAACTAGCGCGTCTAAAATGGAGGAATATTATTAAAAAATGATATTTTGCAACAGACATTTGTGGGTGCTTGGATCGTTGCATTTGATGCTGATAATATTATTTGGAAAATAAAATGACGGATAAAATAGGAAGAAAATTGAAATAATAGGGAAATCGTCAACTATTTTTTTAAAGCTGTAACTTAGGGATATTATAAAAGAAAATAGGAAAATAGACAAGGAAAAACATAACGAAAAGAGAATAGGGAACGGAATAGAATTTGATTATCAGCTCTATTTTTGCTCTATAAAAGCAGTCTTATCTACAAAAGTTTACTAGAATTTAATGCCGCATAACCTAAAAAAATATATGAGTACAGCTGTTCCTGAACACTTGCTATTTGATTACAGCTCTATTTTGCGTTTAGGAAGAAATCTTTTCTTACAAGAGTGTTATAGAATTGAATGCCTGCATAACCTAAAAATATTTCCAAAATACCGGATGTTCAGGAAGACTGGGTTTTTTCATTATAGCTCTATTTTTGCGTTAGATGAAGAATCTTTTCTACAGAGTGTTTATAGAATTGAATGCTGCATAACCTAAAAATATTTTCAAAAATACGGGTGTTTTAGGAAGGCTGGGTTTTTTCACTATAGCTCTTTTTTGCGTTAGGATGAAAATCTTTTCTACAAGAGTGTTATAGAATTGAATGCTACATAACCTAAAAAAATTTCAAATATACCGGGTGTTCAGGAGACTGGGTTTTTCGTTATAAGCTCTATTTTTGCGTTTTAGGAAAAATCTTTTCTAACAAGAGTGTTATAGAATTGAATGATCTCATAACCTAAAAAAAAATCAAATAACCGGGGGTTCAGGAAGACTGGGTTTTTCGGTAATAGATCTATTTTGCGTTTAGTAAGAAATCTTGTCTACAAGAGTGTTATAGAATTGAATGCTAACATAACCTAAAAAAAATTCAAATATAACGGGTGTTCAGGAAAGATTGGATTTTTTTCATTATACGTCTATTTTTGCGTTTAGGAAATTTTTTTTCTTCAGGGATTGTTATAGAATTGGATGCTGCCATAAGTTAAAAATATTTCAAAAATACCGGTTGTTCAGAAGATTGCATTTTTTTCATTATACTCTATTTTGCGTTAGGAAATTTTTTTTTTATCAGGATGTTATAGAATTGGATGCTGCATAAGTAAAATATTTCTCAAATATACCGGCTGTTCAGAAGATTGGTTTTTTCATTAATAGATCTATTTTTGAGTTTAGGAATTTTTTTTCTTCAGAAAGTGTTATAGAATTGAATGCTGCATAAGCTAAAAATATTTTTAAAAATACCGGGTGTTCAGGAAGATGTGATTGTTTTCTTTAATAGCTTTATTTTTGCGTTTAGGATTTTTTTTCTTCAAAGAGGTTATAGAATTGGATGCTGCATAAGTCTAAAAATATTTTCAAATATACCGGGTGTTCAGGAAGATTGGATTTTTTCATTATAGCTCTATTTTGGCGTTTGGGAACAAATCTTTTCTACCAAAGTGTTATAGAATTGAATGCTGCATAAGCCTAAAATATTTTTAAATCCACAGAGTGTTCAGGGAAGATTGGAATTTTTTCATTATAGCTCTATTTTTGCGTTGGGAACAAATCTTTCTACCAAAGTTATAGGAATTGATGCTGCATAAGCTAAAAATATTCTGAATTCTACAGAGTGGTTCAGAAGATTGGATTTTTTCATTATAGTCTATTTTTGCGTTGGGAACAATCTTCTTATAAAAGTGTTATAGAATTGAATGCTGCATAAGCTAAAAATTTTTTCAAGTCTACAGGTGGTCAGGAAGATTGATTTTTCAATTATAGCTCTATTTTTGCGTTTGGGAACAAATCTTTTCTATAAAAGTGTTATAGAATTGAATGCTGCATAAGCTAAAATAATTTTAAATCCACAGAGTGTTCAGGAAGATTGGATTTTTTCATTATAGCTCTATTTTTTGCGTTTGGGAACAAATCTTTTCTACCAAGTGTTATAGAAATGAATGCTCACATATGCTAAAAAATATTTTAAATCTACAGAGTGTTCAGGAAAGATTGATTTTTTCGATATTACACTCTATTTTGCGTTTGGGAACAAATCTTTTCTACAAAGTGTTATAGAATTGAATGCTGCATAAGCTAAAATATTTTTAAATATACAGAGTGTTCAGGAAGATTGGATTTTTCACTTATAGCTCTATTTTTGCGTTTGGGAACAAATCTTTCTATAAAAGTGTTATAGAATTTAATGCTGCATAAGCTAAAAATATTTTTAAATCTACGAGTGTTCAGGAAGATTGGTTTTCTCATTATAGCTCTATTTTTGCGTTTGGAACAAATCTTTCTACAAAAAGTGTTATAGAATTGAATGCTGCATAAGCTAAAAATATTTTTAAATCTACAGAGTGTTCAGAAAGATGGATTTTTTCATTTATAGCTCTATTTTTGCGTTTGGGAACAAATCTTTCTATAAAATGTTATAGATTGAATGCTGCATAAGCTAAAAATATATTTAAATCTACAGAGTGTTCAGGAAGATGGTATTTTTCATTAAGTCTATATTTGCGTTTGGGAACAAATCCTTTCTATAAAAGTGTTATAGATTGAATGCTGCATAAGCTAAAATATTTTTAAATCCACAGGAGTTCAGGAAGATTGGATTTTTTCATTATAGCTCTATTTTGCGTTTGGGAACAAATCTTCTCTACCAAGTGTTATAGAATTGAATGCTGCATAAGCTAAAAATATCTGAATCTACAGAGTGTTCAGGAAGATTGGATTTTTTCATTATAGCTCTATTTTGCGTTTGGAACAAATCTTTCTATAAAGTGTTATAGAATTGAATGCTGCATAAGCTAAAAATATTTTAAATCTACAGAGTGTTCAGGAAGATTGGATATTTTCATATAGCTCTATTTTTGCGTTTGGAAACAAATCTTTTCTATAAAAGTGTTATAGAATTGAATGCTGCATAACTAAAAATATTTTAAATCCACAGAGTGTTCAGGAAGATTGGATTTTTTTCATTATAGCTCTATTTTTGCGTTTGGGAACAAATTTTTCTACCAAAGTGTTAAGAATTGAATGCGCCATAAGCTAAAAATATTTTAAATCTACAAGTGGTCAGGAGATTGATTTTTTCATTAATATCTCTATTTTGCGTTTGGGAACAAATCTTTCTACCAAAGTGTTATAGAATTGAATGCTGCATAAGCAAAAATATTTATTAAATCACAGAGTGTTCAGGAAGATTGGATTTTTCATTATAGCTCTATTTTTGCGTTTTGGAACAAATCTTTTCCATAAAAGGTTATAGAATTGAATGCTGCATAAGCTAAAAAATTTAAAATCTACAGAGTGTTCAGGAAGATTGGATTTCTTCATATAGCTCTATTTTTGCGTTTGGAACAAATCTTTTCTACAAAGTGTTATAGAATTGAATGCTGCATAAGCTAAAAATATTTTCAAATATCAGGGTGTTCAAAAAGACTGAGTTGTAGGAAAAAAAACTTTTAGACAAAAGTTGTGCAGATTGCTGCATACCCTAAACATAGTTTCGACTATACAGGGTGTTCCAAAAGTAAAAAAAAAGAAAACTACACTTAAAACGTATTGCACATGTAAAAGTGGCAACTTCTCTCGAATGGGACCACTTCAAGAAACCACCTTCCTCAAGTAACCACTTCCTCAAGTACCACCTTCTTCATGACTAGAAGCGCAGCTCTAGTTAATAATAATAAAACTTGATCAGCTTTTTTGTCTACTCTCGTCGCACACCATAGGCGTCGCCCTATCTAGAGCGTTAAATCGCGAGAGAAAAACTATTACGCCTAAGGATCGGAAGCGGAACAGATTAAAAGGAAATTGTAGACGGCGAACGGGCGACGGCGGCGCACTGGACCCGGGTATTTAGGTTATACGTTAAAAATAGGGAAAAAGGAGAAAATCGCTCGAAATCTAAATTGTGATGGGTGCAGGTTAGGCGAACGTCGCTGAAGACCGAGAAATGCAATGAGTCGGATTCGACCGATTTTGCATTGTCAAAGTTGGGCAATTTCGTGATGTTCGCTGCGAGGCTGAGATAATATGGGGAGTGGGATTTAATGTGGAAAAGACTCTCACATGCTTCGTCTTGCGGTTTGAACCCTAAAATGGGGTCGAGATGCTTATTTTACTCAAAAAGACCCGATTTGTAGAGGTGTGTTTTGCCGGCGATGGCTTGGAATTATGGCGGGTTCCGTGGGATGTCAGATGCCGCTGTCACACGTGAAATGTCGCGAACTTCGGGAGACGATTCGAGCGTAAATGGGGGTACAAGGGACACATAATGAGTCGAAACGTGACCAGAGAGATGTAAGAACCTGAATGATTCGTCAGTATATGAAAAATTGGAATATTTGAGAATAATAGTCATTTGCGATGGTATTAATTTCATAACCTAATCTGCTATTTGGGGCTACAATAATAGCGATTTAAGCTAATTTAAGATGCGTAATACACGCTCAGATATGTTCTGATCATAATTATGCAGTTTTAGTGAAATATTGAGCAACGTGCGAGAGAGACGTCAAACTATCGAACACGAGAAGGCGCCGATTCGTCGCGCTAATTTAAGCACGAAAAGTATATATTACCCGTAAAATTATGGTCGATATAATGCGCACGGTGACAGATATTACCGCTCCAATGCCAAAGAGTGCCCTACTAGGGCTCATTTCTATAGAAGAGATCGATTTATGGAGTCATGTTCGGCTGGCCTGTCAAAGATAAATTAATACCAATATGTTTCTTTTAATGAGGTAAATTTATTTTTTTCAACCTCTCTATAGCTATGAGGGCAAGAATATCATAACAGTAACACGATATAGTATATAATCGCCCCTAAAATGTCATTGGGGTATTCGATATGTAGTGCGATACCCAGAAATCCTTTCCGATGAAACTAATTAATGCTTTTTAACATTTAGAGCTAGATATCAATATAATATCGCAGCACACAGAAATAGTACAGCTACAAAGCGTTTTAAAGTTCATCCAACAGCTTCTCGAAGAAAATATTTGACTCAGATAATTGACCGATGAACATATGGCAGAAATGCTATTTGTGCCTACGCTTGACAAAATGGAGAGTGTCCTTCATTTCTTATTAGCAGCTCACTATCCTCCATCCTTCGATAGTATGAACATTACTCGAATCACACGATGTATATATTTTGCTGCGCTCTCATTTATAATCTATTCTGTATATATATCCAGGTATTTAGATAGCTATTTTCACCAATCTTATTACATGTAAATTATTATATCAAAAATCACTTATTGTAGAGGCCAGAACTTCAGATGTGTTAAAAGTTTATCGTAAAAACGTCTCCCAATAAGTATAGAGCCCTTATGATCCTCCTCCGAAGAAATGTGTGGAAATGCTGTGAAATTATGAGGTAAAGCGATCAGCTGAAGAAATTAAATTATGTAATTTCAAAATGCCTATATTACTTGCATTGTTGAATATATTATACTAAGTAAAGAATAAAGTATAGTAAAATGGTGTTTTATTCAGAATATTATTATACTTTTACATATAACATAAAGAAACATAAAACGGGCTACATTACAAATACATCATGCATGTTGGACCGGTCCCAAGAATTCGTATTAAATAAGCTCCAAATATTCCTGCACTAAAATACTTTCGATCAACTTCAAAAAAGAAGACGCGGTTCTCCTATTCCCACAACGTAAAATTCCGCTACAACTGTAAACAATGAAGCGCAGCTGCGAAAAGCATCAGTCCAAATTCGACAAATAACCTTCTAATTAACACTAATCCAGAATACCTAAACAACACATTACCGACATCACTCAAGTACAATAAAACGAAAATGCAAATTGTAAAGACAATAAGAAACAGCTATTATGTTGCAAACGAACGAAATTTCTATTATTGAACAGTTGTCAAATCTTACGACAAAGATGAAGGAAGGATAGCGTTCGGTACGCGATGCGCGTATAAAGTATTTAAGTGCGGTCACCAAATAATTGATAGTGCAATTTGAATACATTATTATATAAGTAGTATAGAAAATGACATTCATTGAATCTTATAAGATAATTAAGACATAAATCACAAATACTGATATCCGTCAGTTGCGTTAGGCCAACATATTGTACAACGAAAAAACACACACGCGCAATAGTAAATTATAACATAGCTAAAATATCTAAAATAAGGTAAAATAAATTGAACTGTCAGTCATTGCCATGCTTTAATTTATATTCTCGACTTACATTTCAAAAAGTATAGATGCATTTAGTTCACCGGGTTCCGTGTACGACAAACGCACTTCGTCGACCGACGGTGCCGGTTCGAATCGCGGACGGTGCAAGTTTTTTTTTATCGTACCTTTTTTATAATTATGCTTATCGGTTACAATACATGATTATTATATTGAAGCCAATAAATATATAAAAGAAATTTATTTTATGTAGATTGATGTTCGAATATTTGGTTGCACCACACAATGGTGCCAAATGCCGAAAAAACGCTTCCAAAAATACAAAAACATGATTCAGTTTCTAACAAATGTTAGAAGGGATTTTGTGGTTGCTGAATTCGATTCTGACAATAGGTTTTAGCATAATAAAATGGCAGATTCCATATAGGAAAGAAAATTTTTAAATATAGGAGACATTTACAATAGACATTCGTATGCAAGCTTTTTGAGGTCGCTAAATTTGATTCTGATATTAATTTTTGGAAAGATAAAATGGCGGACGCAATGGGGGAGAGAATTTTGAAATACAGAAGCGCAATTCTTTTTTTTTTAAAGTTCGAAGACTTTTGAGCCACTATTTGTCATACTAATGTACTAATATAGAATCAAAAACAAGATGGCGCGACGAAAATGGAGGAATATTATTTAAAAAATAATATTTTGCAACACACATTTGTGGGTGCTTGGATCGTTGCATTTGTTGCTGATAATATTGTTTGGAAGTAAGGGGAAAAAAAATAGAAACGATATCGAGAATTTTTTTTATAAAACAATAAGATTGCTGCCAACTAATACTTCATTAATACCGATATCAAACAAATTAAATTCACAATTAAATCAAATTAAAATAAAACCTTCATTAAAAAATATGTACAATTTATTAACGATCAAGTAATATATTTATTAGAATTCTCATATATTGAAATAGATTCAACAATCCTTTAAAATTAAATACCATCTTTTAATTGTTCATACAATCGCATTAATCATATATTATATACATGGCATTCCACGTAAGTGGTTCATTAAAGTTTATGATGTTTACTATTTACTTATATTTGAGATTTTGGCACCCATCATCTGTTCGATTGAAACTATAAATGTAAAATACTTTAACCAAAATAATCACTTCCGGTTGACCGGAAATGGACGTCAACTTTGTTATTTTAAATAGAATGATATAATTTTCTTTACATTTTTGGATTCTACGGTCATAAATATGACAGTCTTCCTTAGCTATTGCTATAGCTACATGTTGCCGTTTTTGAGTTATTTAAGTTTTCATTTTTTTAAGTCATAATCATTGCATCATTGAGAAATTAATATCTCGGTTAATACGCGCAAATAGAGACTCAAATTTGCTATGTTATGAATGCAGATATAGCTCTACGAAATGGTACGCACACTCGCATTCTAATAACAGAGTGTTCAAAACTGAGTAACAAAGTGACATATTTTCGAATGCAGAAAACTCAATTTCTTAAATAGAACACCCTGTATTTTAATTCGAAATTGGGAGGTAAACATCATCCCCTATCATTTTGTATTAGCACTCCCTATATCTATCTTTAGTAGATTTTGAAATATGAAGAACTTTTTGTAGAACAATCTAAGTAGCTTTAGGTTTAAATATTCGTAGATGGCTCTGAATGGATTTATGTCAAATTCATTGTCTAACCATAAGTGTGTGTGTGGTGTATGTGTGTACGCCATCGTAATTACATTTTGAACAATGCAATATAAATAGATATTAATGACATTGTATCATACCATTGCATTTGATGCTGATAATATTTGTTTGGAAAAATAAAATGACGGATAAAAATGGAAGAAAATGAAAATATAGGAAAATCGTCAATTATTTTTAAAAATTGTAAACTTATGGATTTATAAAGGGAATAGGGAAATAGACAAGCAATAACGAAAAGAGAATAAGGGAAAGGAATAGAATTTGATTACAGCTCATTTTTGCTTTCAGGAAAGAAGTCTTATCTACAAAAGTTTTCTATAATTTAATGCCGCATAACCTAAAAATATATTAGAGTACACAGTATTTTCCACTACACAGGGTTCACGAAGATTGAGTCTTGATTATAGCTTATTTTGCTTTAAGAAAAAAACTTTTCTACAAAAGTGTTTAGAATGAATGCTGCGTAACCTAAACATATTTTCAAATACCGGATGTTCAGGAAGATTGGGTTTTTCGTATAGCTCTATTTTTATTTTAGAAAACAATCTTTTCTACAAAAGTGTTATAGAATTGAATGCTGCGTAACCTAAACATATTTTCAAATATACCGAATGTTCAGGAAGATTGGGTTTTTTCATCATAGCTGTATTTTTGCTTTTAGGAACAACTCTTTTCTACAAAAGTTGTACAGAATTGAATACCTGCATAACCTAAAATTATTTTAAAAATACTGGTGTTCAGGAGACTGGGTTTTTCATTATAGCTCTATTTTTGCTTTTAGAACAAATCTTTTCTACAAAAGTTTACAGAATTGAATACTGCATAACCTAAAATTATCTTAATAATACCGGTGTTCAGGAGACTGGGTTTTTCATTATAGCTCTATTTTTGCTTTTAGAACAAATGTTTTTACAAAAGTTGTACAGAATTGAATACTGCATAACCTAAATTATTTTTAAAAATACCGGTGTTCAGGAAAGACGGGTTTTTTCGTTATAGCTCTATTTTTGCGTTTAGGAAGAAATCTTTTCCACAAGAGGGTTATAGAATGAATGCTGCATAACCTAAAAATGTTTTCAAAATACCGGTGTTCAGGAAGACTGGGTTTTTTCGTTATAGCTCAAATTTGCGTTTAGAAGAAATCTTTTCTACAAGATGTCATAGAATTGGATGCTGCATAACCCGAAAATATTTTCAAATATACCGGGTGTTCAAAAAAATGGATTTTTTTCATTATAGCTCTATTTTTGCTTTTAGGAAAAAATCTTTTATACAAAAGTGTTATAGAATTCAATAGTGCATAAGCTAAAAATATTTTCAAATATACGGGGTGTTCAAAAAAACTGGGTTTTTTTCATTATAGCTCTATTTTTGCTTTTTGGAAAAAAAAATTTCTACAAGAGTGTTATAAAATTGAATGCTGCATAACGTAAAAATATTTTCAAATATACTGGGTTTTCAGGAAGATTGGTATTTCGTTATAGCTCTACTTTTGCGTTTAGGAAGAAATCTTTCTACAAGAGTGTTATAGAATTGGATGCTGCATAACCCAAAAATATTTTCAAATATACCGGGTGTTCAAAAAAATGGATTTTTTTTCATTATAGCTCTATTTTTGCTTTTAGGAAAAAATCTTTTATATAAAAGTGTTATAGAATTCAATAGTGCATAAGTTGAAAATATTTTCAAATATACGGGGTGTTCAAAAAAACTGGATTTTTTTCATTATAGCTCTATTTTGATTTTAGGAAAAAATCTTTTATACAAAAGTGTTATAGAATTCAATAGTGCATAAGTTAAAGATATTTTCAAAAATATACGGGTTGTTCAAAAAAATGGATTTCTTCATTATAGCTCTATTTTTGCTTTTAGAAAGAATCTTTTCTACAAAAGTGTTATAGAATTCAATAGTGCATAAGTTAAAAATATTTTCAAATATACGGGTTGTTCAAAAAAATTGGATTTCTTTCAATATACTCTATTTTGATTTTAGGAAAAAATCTTTTATACAAAAGTTTATAGAATTCAATAGTGCATAAGTTAAAAATATTTCAAATATACGAGGTGTTAAAAAAATGGATTTTTTCATTATAGCTCTATTTTGCTTTTAGGAAAAAATCTTTTATACAAAAGTGTTATAGAATTCAATAGTGCATAAGTTAAAAATATTTTCAAATATGCGGGGTGTTCAAAAAAACTGGATTTCTTTCATTATAGCTCTATTTTTGCTTTTAGGAAAAAATCTTTTATACAAAAGTGTTATAGAATTCAATAATGCATAAGTTAAAAATATTTCAAATATACGGGGTGTTAAAAAAAATGGATTTTTTCATTATAGCTCTATTTTGCTTTTAGAACAAATCTTTCTACAAAAGTTGTACAGAATTCAATGCCGCATAACCTAAACATATTTTCGACTATACAGGGTGTTCCAAAAGTAAAAACAAAAGAAAACTACTTAAAATGTATTGCACATTATAAAAGATGATTCTCAAGTGAATGGGGACCGACTTCAAGAAACCACCTTCCTCAAGTACCACCTTCCTCGACTCCTAGATGCGCCAGCATCTAGTTCTTGAATAAAACTGGTAAGTTATGCAAGTGCAATTAAGATGTTATACTTGCCCCCTGTATGAGGGCAAAATTGTTACTAAAGTGTAGGGTAAGTGTTACAAGAATTAGTGTATAAAAAGTACGATAATATATATGAAGATTTACAGAAATTCTAAAATAGTATATAACATACATGTTGAGGGCTGGGGTGACGGTGTTTTATGGCGTGGTATCGATAAGTCAGGCGGCTGCTCGTTAGCGATATAGTAATCTCTATTGGTTACTTCTGAAGGTAGAAAATCGTCGTCTGCAAATATGTTACGATTGTAAGGCCAAATTCCGGTAGCAGAAAATCCTCTCTGTATATTACTAGGCGTGGTAGCAGCCGGCAGTGATTCCTTCAATATTCAGGGAATGTCATAAATAGTCATTGCTACACCAGGATGTGATTTAAGCCATCCATCGACGCGCATATTGAAATATCTCTTAAGGGGTCCAAATACTGTTCTGTCGATTGGTTGAAGCCGATGAGAAGTATGAGGCGGATAGCTTAAAAGAACAGTACCGTTATCTTTACAGAAATTGACAAGTGGGACTGATGATTATCTAAAATCAAGAGGACGGGCTTTTCTTTGGTGTAGTGAGTTAATCTGGCAAAGTGCTCAACAAACAACAAAAAAATTTCAGTTGTCATCCATCCAGATGCGTGTGCTGCTCCTATAGTTCCACAGGGCGCATTAGTAATCATATGCGATTTAAAATTTTTACGCGGAAATATTAACATAGGTGGCATAGCATTGCCACCTGCACTTACTGCTAATGCCATAGTAACCAATACTCCTCGTTCTCCCGACGTTATTGCTCCGACTTGCTTAATTCCTCGTTTAGTAATAATTTTAGATGGACGCTGAACGGTAGTCAACCCAGTTTCGTCCACGTTGTAAATGTCACTAACTTGAAATTTATATTTTCTAGAACAGTATCAAGATTAGTCAAAAAATATTCGAGAGCAGTTCCAAATTTTCTTCCAATTAAAATTTCAGCTGGCGAAGGAAGTATTTATTTAGGCGAACTGTTGCATTCCATAGAGACTAAATATGGATGTTTCCCTTGACTCTTTGGTAGCATGGTTTTCAGTGTTCCAACATGCCTCCCTACCAACTCATTAGATTGACTATATGTGGGGCTTGATGGAATATGAGTTAGTCAAGTTCTTGTAGGAATTGTCTAAAGCTTCTTGAAACAAGGAGCATGACTACTGACGGAAGTCCAAGACTTTTGAATATAGTAACCAAAGCCTCAATCGTTGACGAAGCATCTTTCTTTGTCATTTTAAGCAGTTCTACAAACTCACTGTGATAGTCACATGCGATCAAATAATGTTGAGTATTAATTTCAAAGAAATCCACTTCTGTCTTCTTCCGCGACAGTTCAAATATCCTCAGTGAATTATTGGTTGTTGGATAGATTTAGAAATATTTTAAGCATACTAAACAGGATGATATAAGTGGATAATTACTCGATTTATTGCCTAGCCAAAAATACTGCTCACCTAAGCTGTTCATGTACATATCGTAATACCTTGATGAGAGTAGTGTAGCCTGTTGAGTACATCTAGTCTATGTTCCTTTGGAATTATAAGTCTGTTACCTTTGAAAAAAACTTATTTAATTTAAATATTTCATCTTTATATGGGTAACAAGCCTTTACTTCACATTTTACTACTGAAATGTTATTAGACCAACCATTTCGTAGGTAATGTTTTATGATCTGCAATTCTGGGTCAATGTTGGTGCTCGTTTGTAAGTCATTTTTGGTCGGATACTAAAATGATCGAAATGATGCAAAAATCATCTAGAAACTATGTCGCTTTCTCGAATTCTAGTGTATATTGTAGTGTTACATCGTACTTCATTAATTTAAGTACTAAACGCTGTAATTTTGGTGAAATTGAGGCTAGAAGTGTCTTTATAAGACCTAGTAGAGGTTTAAGGTCTGTTCTAGCCACAAAGAATCTTCCATATAACTGTTAATGAAATTTTTCACATCCTACTACTATGCCTAGTAATTCTATGACGTTGTAATTTGGTCGTAATTTCTCTGTGATGCATTCAATGACACTAACCAATATGCAACTGGATGATCTTCCTGACTTATGTGACCTCCTAAACCATACTGACTAGCGTCTATAGCCAGCGTTACTGGTACATCAGGATTGTAAAAACTCAAAATCGGAGCCGCACTAATCAGTTTCTTTAACTGAATAAAAACACGTTCTTGAGAACTATTATCGTCGCAGGACCATACTGATTCTTTCTTTAAAAGTAAACCCAAAGGAGCTGCTTCCTCTGCTATGTTATTAATAAATCCACTAAGATAATTTATCATATCTAAAAATGACTGTAACTCTTTAACATTGATTGGTCGTTTCATTTTTCATATTGCCTCAACTCTTTCGTCCGATATGTGTATTCACTTACTGGAGATAGTAGGTATGACCTAAAAGCGTAACACTATTTTTGGCTAATCGGAGTTTCTCTTTCTTGAATTTCACATTTGCTTTCCTTGCTTTACGTAGTAAATTCGCTAGTCCCCGATTATGTTCCTCAAGTGAATTTCCAAATACCAGAATATCGTCCGTGTATGCTACCGTACCATCTAGACCACAAATCAAATCATTTTGGATAATATTTATTAATAAATTAATAATATTTTTAGAATATTTCCGAGGCACTAGTTAGTCCATACGGTAGACAATTGAACATGTATCGGCCAACCGGCGTTATGAAGGTATTTGATTGATATTCTATCAAGTAGTACGTCCAAGGTAAGCGACTTACTAACACCACTGTTCAAAACCGCAGTGGCGGGTTCAAGAAAAAGTAGTAAGCTAAAATAGCATATTACATCTGTCCGATATTATTTTATACAAACTGTTTGATGGGTAAATTTAATTCAATGACTAAGAGTGTTTTGCAGCATCATCAAACCAAAGAACAGTAAATAGATGAAATAAAACAAAAGAAGTAGTAATGTCCCTCGTTGCAATATTTACTATAATCACATGAATAGTTTCGACAATTACGTCATTATCAGATCTGTGTGAAATACAAGATAGATGTGGGAAAATAGGAAATCCACAGGTTAAAAATTATGATCATATTAAATGAAACTTTAATTATTAAGTTTTCTTTTTAATTTAAACATAGAATTTATGTAATAAAATAAAATAGAGGCAATAAAATATAAAAGATTTTGAATTGAATATTGATGTAGGTTGACTCTGTACGAATTGCTCATGATGTAAGGAGAAATAAAAAATATATCCATTCTCGCAATACTCTTTAACGTAAAGTAGTAGCTACTAGGCTTTTCGAGTATTTTCAGGCAGCTGAAAGCGTGTACAATAAACTAAATTAGTTATAATTATAAAGATATGGTTTTTAACAGTAGACTGGCAGTTCTTTAAGCAACAACAAACAACAAATAAATAATGGAAAATAAGTTACCATATGAAATATTTTTGTAAACAAATTTGAAAATTAAAAAATAATTATAAATTTAGAAAATTTTATAATAATTTATTTTTATGTTTATTAGAGTTGATATAGAAAACATCAAAAATTCAGATTTGAAGCTATAAATAGTACTAGCAGTGCATGCAAACTCTTATTTCTCAATTCCCAAATTTAATGTACGTTCATACATTTTTCATCGTAATTTCAATGAATTTTATCAGGGCAGAAGGTGTTTTCATTTTAGATATGATGCCAGTCTAAATGCCTTATAAAAATGCCCTGTTTTAAAGCAGAAAACTTAAAAGCTTAAACTCCTTAATAATAATGGAGTACTTTTATACTCGGTTTTCCACTCTTAAAACCCAAGCTAATGATCGCTGATCTTTTTTTCAGGACATACTTTACGTTTACCTTCGTAATATTAAAGAAGAGATCAAAACTTCTAAAAACTTCACGTGCTTCTTCACAAAAGATTTCATTTCATTCATTATTGAATAGAATTAATGGCGCTTTTTTTCGGGACGTGCAGAAGGGCAGGAGCCAATTAGCGTCGTATAAATCTAACGACCGAAATACACCGAGATTTCGCAGTTTATTCCGCACGAATAAATTGACAATAAAAAAACACAATCACGAATCAGATTAGGAGCAATATTCTGAATGGGTTTCGGGGGCTTAATGGTTTTCGTAGCGTACCAGATAGATAAATCTCCGTTCCGGTTCCGGTATAAATAAACATGGCGGTGGTCCCTTATCGTCCCGCCTTATATGGCGCCCATAAAACACATAAATTCGAACGAAATCCCTCTTAGGCCATTCTCCCCAAGACAACGGAACCGCTTTTATGTTAAAACAGCGTAACGCAGGTACGTCCATGCACTTGTGGCGTGTGATTTTACGACCACCTATATAATACTTCATTTATATCTCGTTTCTGTAGGAGTGATGTCAAGATAGGTCCATACTCTACGAATTATAAGTACTTTACAGTAAATTTTTTATTATATCCAGGGATGCAATTAAAAGATGTTTATCTCTGTTCTGAAAGTTTTTAATGTGAGTTCTAATATTAATTAAAAATGTTAGAGCGAATGTCGGAGCGAAACGATACATTTTCCATTGCATACTTAAAATATATTTTTTAAAAAGAGAAATGTAGATAAAATGTAAATGTAGATAAAATTACATGGTTTGCCTCGGAAATTGTTGTCGAAATAAAATAAACATAAAAGTAGCTAATTAAACAATGTAATTATGATAAACAACTTGAAAAACAAAACTGGGATACACAGAAGAGAATTTTACAGATATCTGCTGCAACAGATGTTACTTTAGTTTGGCATTTGTGACATAGATGGCACACCAGAAAGTATGCTTTTAATGTCATTAATTAGAAATACTTTATGCTTTTATATGTTTCCGTAGTGGAATTCTCTGACGGCATGTATTGTAGCAGCTTATTCATTTCTTCTTATAAACTGTGCAAATGATATTATAGGAATTACAATGTAATGTTGTTCAATTAAAATAGAAATTGGAGTTCTATTGCATAAAAATTGCGGGGTTTTATTTTATTTTTTGTAATTTTGCAGTGGAAAAAAACAATATTATGTAAAAAAGTTTATTTTAAAAATCCTCCTATTATTTCGTCCTGAATTTGAGAGAGTAAAATGTGTATTTCACAGTGTAACAGTAAGGATATAATTGTTGACACCTCTGATATTTTGTAGACACGCTTTCGTGACCTCCAAATACAAAGTGAACTTAGGGGCATCTTCTAGCGGTAGGGAAATCACGAATATAGCTCAAAACAATAATTTCAAATAAATTCAATTTTATGAAAAATACTTAAGTATTATATTATATATATATATAACATAATAGATATTATTTTATTAATGTGATGTTTGCTTTGACATTTGAAATATTTTAAAAAATCATGACTAGTAGTGGAAGTAATAAGCAAATAGCTTTATAAGATTTTACATAAATAGAAAGTAACGACAAAATGTATTCGTAAATAAAACAAGAGAAAAGTTTTATTCATTGCTTTAATAATTTAATTTGTTTTATTATAGTGCGTAGAGGATAATTCTATAAATACACCATTGTATTATTGTCATGGAATAGTATTCAGTAAAGAAGTGTAAGATTTCTGGTATTTTACAAGTATAGAATTCTAAGATCTGAAATATATGACACATATGCTACAAACCATAATAATTTAAGTTATAATAATGTAATTGTGTCTGTCAGAGAAAGAATATTAAGAATTGAACAGATACCAGTATAAAATTATCTTTGCAAATAAATGGAGCAATAAGAAAGGGATATAGAACTTATTTCAACATTAATAGTGTTGGTCTTCTTCCTTTTCTTCAAATTTTCAGTATTTATTTCACAAACCATCATTCAGGAAAGAATTACGTGAATATAATGTCTTATACATATCGGTTATTTTACTATAAACTTCAAGCAAATGCTGTTATAAATAAAAATAAAAATTTTAGTATTAGGTATAAATTATAATGTAAAGGCAACGAAAAAGTACCTAAATATAGCATATAACCCATGAATGGACGACCATGTATCTGCAAAAATATAGCGGACCATTTATGGACTCTCCCTAGCATGGAAATCTGCTTTACTCCTAAATAGAGTGCATAAGCTCGACGTTTGCTTACAGATGTTTCGTTTAAGAATTCATTCCTTTTAACCATTAAATTATATCAGCCATTCCAGTATCCTGATGCCCTACACTACAGGTCTCTGACTGGTTGTCTTTTTGCGTCCAGAGCCTCGCGTTCACACAGAATGTGGTATGTATTCCTTGTCATCTCAATACACAGTCTGCAGTTGGTATCTCCAGTGCTATTCCCAATTTTCTGTAAGGGTTCCTTCAGTGCGCAAAGTTATCACGATGCGAAAATAATTCCTACTAACAATAAGCTGCAGTAGTTTTTCAGTGTTTTTTTATGACCCCTTAATAAAGGTCTTTGCCTGGCTGTCTTATCCCAGGCTTCTTTCTTTTCCCCAGATTCTTACCTGCTCTCGTGCTATGTTTTTGAACACCCCTAGAACAGTTTCTAGGCCTATATATGAAGCCGATGATCCCTTCCTTGCTAACTCATCGGCTTTTTCTTTTCGTTCGATTGCCAAATGTGCAGGCACCCGCAGCAAAGTGACTTTATGGCAATCTGTCACAATATTTAGTTTTCGAATATATTCCCATACCAGTCTTGATTGCATTTTGGGGTTCACTAATACCCTCGGGATCGCCTGGTTGTCTGTTGCTATATTGCATTCATTCATTCATTCAAGTTAGGGTGGGCACTTGATGTCCGGGCACTTGAGCAAGGTGCTCATTGTACCATCCCTATGAGTTCTCTTATTTCACTCGAGCAGCTTGGTTTTCTCTATAAAGCCCAGTATCTCTGCCCAGTGGAAATTTGAGGACCTTCGAGCGGCTCCAATAGATCTCTCCCGAAGTACTTCTGCTTAAGTACCTTAAGTTCCTCACAAGTGCAGATACATGTAAACTCGTTTCCTCCTGTAGTTCGCATCTCTACACCACGGTTCGCTACTTGGCCTATGTATGTACAGATGCTTTTCAGGGGACAGTGTCCAGTCACCAACCCAGTAATGATCTTAACTTCTTTCTTACTGCACCTGAGTAGGTTATCAGAGAAACTACCATCTCCATCCCATATCAGCGTTTTGGTATGGAGTTGACCTTCAGTCGACCTCAATTTCTTTGTACTTTCTTTATCTAACCAGGTCCAGATCTCCCTTTTTGCGGAATCCTTAGTGATCCCACATACGGGCTCTGGACCCATGAAGTGTCTCTTACGCTTGTTTTTATAAGCCCTCTGATTGATTTCGCTTGGCAATATCGCATATGCCTATGCCTGAAAGACTGGGCCATATTTTCCTAGAGGAAGAGTGAACATTGTGTTTCTCACCTTACTATAGATTCCATCTCCAGTTTCATTCTCGCTTTGTATATAGTTTCGTATGCATTTATTTTTTTTCAGGTGATTGTGCATTCTTTACCGATTCAAGGTTTCCTGTGTCAATCTTATGTCAAATATAAGTTTATATGTTGTGCAGTACTGGATGACTCAAGTCTCCTATAGCGATAACTTGTTATGCGTCCCTTGAACCTCTTGTCCGAGGTAAGCATTATTGCAGACACTATAACCGATTTTGTGATTGACCGATCTTTCATTGAAATGAAATTTAGCTTTATACAAATTATTACAAGTTAATCAACAAGCAACTTCCACAGGGTGAGTTCTGCATACGATTTTATTTAATTAAAAATCCTGAATTATACAATTATATTAGTCTATTATTATAGCATACCAACCTCCTGCCTACAATAACATGACTCCCAACGAACCCTGGATAAATTAAAATCTCTATCCTTCAATAACATTTACCAAACAAAACAATCCCATCAAAACATTTACCTAGTACAAACGACAATGTTAACGCATGAATGCTTCGCATTTACCCTACTACGCCTGAATGTCAGTCCCCAACCCAACCGATCCAAATCTGCTTTTATACACTCCATGACGTAATACCTCGGCTTAACTACAAAAATACAACCTACGATGTCGCCGCTCACCCTCCCCCACTCTGTAATTGAATATTCATGATACGAATTCATCTCACGTCAGATCAGCCATATTAAAAACAAACAGCCGTAAGCCAAACGCAGGTTTCGGTATCGGTTTAAGCAGTCGGCCTCGATTTTTCCCATTAATCCGCTCCTATCGGCTGCGCCACTATCTGGATGAAGATTAAAGGGGGTTCGATTCACGGTATTCCGAGTGGATTTTGCGAAATTCAAATATAAAGTTGCCTACCTCCCGATCTTGTTTTAGTTCGGATTTGAATTTATCCTCTGCCATAGAGGAATTTCAATTTGGCTGAAAACTTGCAATAGTATGTACATGAGATGATTATATCCTAGTAAAGAGTTGTACGAGTTGTAGTTACTAATTTTTTTCCCTGAAAAAAAGCAATATATTATGACGTCACTAAAGCTTTATACCTCTTTACTTTTTACGCGGCTACCTATTCGAAATACTATATGGATTTGATGACAATTGAAATGTTCCTACTCTAACTAAATAATTTCCCTATGATTATTTATAATAATAGAACACAGCAGCCTCGCAATTATGTAAATACTACATACTTTATGTGAAATGTGATTAGTTCAACTTCTAGACAGGAAAGTTGTTTTTATTTAGATCCTGTAAAAGGTTCCAAACAGGAGCTATATTTTTTCACGTTATACATAAATTATAACAAAATATACAGGGTGATTCATGAAAGCCGCCCATTAAAAGTTTTTAGCCCTTGTATTTTCATTTATGGGGACGGAAAAAATCGCTGGTGTATTCGGTGAAAGTATAGACCAAAGTAGAATTAGAGCGCTGAGTAACTAAAGCGTTTGCTAGCATAGATCCTGAACACAAATAAAACAGGCTACAACAATATGAGTTTACATCAGGATTCTAAAGGTTTTGCAAGCGAATGAAGGTCATACACAACACTTATGGTAATTTTATTATAGCTACATAATACATATTTCGTTTTTGATTATCTTGTATTCAATAAATTTTATTTTTTCACGCTATATTTTGTCTTTTTTATATGCTCTTAAAGTTAAAATTGTTTTTCACCGCCTACTATTAATTAAATAATAATTAAATACTATGTTTTCTGAAAATCGCTGATTCTAAAAGAAGCAGTAAAAATAGGTATAGGTATAACACCTACAGCTTCTCGATAGGCATTCTCTTTGAAAGAAAAAATACTTTTAGTACTAAGAAGTTACCCCAAATCAATCCGAGATTTTGGAACAGCCTGTATATTTTCCTTTACTTTTTATTCCTTGATTAAATAGTAGAGGATTCATACCCTCCGCAGTCATCATAAAACCTCTTTATCTTTTACTATATAGCCGTTATACGCATTTACAGCATATTTTTTTTTTTTGAGTTTTTTTCACAAAAACCAAAATAACTCGGAAACGGTAACCGATAGGTAAGTAGATGTTTTATAAAATTGGCTTAAAAATGCTTAATAGAACCTAAAAATGCACCCAAAAATATAGGCTTCTATTTAAAATATCAAAGTTGACCATGACTTTCCATTTAACCGGAAGTGCGACATAGATGCAATTGTTTTTTCTAAAGAGATCATACCCAACTATGCTCAATTCCAAAGTTTCAAAATCGAAATATCATTGCAAAGTCAAAAACTTTTAATGGACAGGCAACTTTTATTGGCACGGAATATTGTGGGCAAAATACACGACATTTAAATAGTTTCACTTTTAGAAAACTTACTTTTTAAAATTATTTTCATACTACACAGGGTGTTCTAAAAGTCTAAAAAGCATCTAAGTTGTGTTTTTTAATTGGAACTCCCTGTATATTATTGAATTTTTGAATTCTTCGATCAAAATAAGTGTGCACCTGATTTATTTTTGCTAAGTATTTTGTATTCAATGTTGTATTTGACATATCAGAGTATCATAACCTAACTTTAATTCATGTGTTTACATAAAAATCACCTACATAAGACACTATCTTACGCAGTTTTATTTTTTTATTAATATTTATGTTCGTGTTTTGAATATCTATTTTAGGGTTCACCCCAAATCTTGATCAAATCTTGTCCAAATTAAATCTTGAAGAACTATCTAAGATTAGAGACAAAACATAATTGAAAATGTAAAATATAGTATTAATACCAATAACTTAGTCTTCTTCTAACTAATTCACGTTACGTTTTCTTTTTAAACTTAATAATTCCATATTTATAAAACAGAAACATGTACTCTGCATTAACGAAATTATCTGGGAATCACCGATTCGGCGCAGGAATGCAATACAAATGTGCTAAATTCTCTATATACTGCTTACTATCAATATTTTAATTGTCCAACCCTTAGAAGCTCTTTATGAATTACCCCAAACCGTAATACCATTCTTTAAGCTCAAAAAGTGTTTTTACTAATAGACGTTTATAATAGACGTGTTTTAGTATATTTTTATAAATAAGGCTGTAAATATATGCAAGTTCGAAGGAAATACGTTGGTATTTATACTTAAGTAGATAAGTATTCCCGATAAGAACTTAATGTATATATTAATCTGACAATGTCAGATGTATACAGAGTGTATCAGATATAGAAGTAAATATAATAATATGTAGCAGCTGTTATCATATACGATCAAAAAGTCTTAATGCACAGGGATCTATCTGTAAGCATAACGAGAAAAAAAATATTTGTAAATGCCCTGGGCTAAAGCCGCTCCTGTGCCCAACCTAAATGCTGTCCCGAGTATACCCCCACATACCACTATCATTCAGCCATTACCGCTGTTAGTTTTGTGTGGATTGTCGCTTGTAGTGCAAGCCACTTCAAACATTTTATTTAAACTCTTCCCGTCTCGAAAAAACGATGCTTTTCAGGACCATCATGCTTTCATATAAAGAAAATCGAAGCTTGATGCATCGGCAAAAGCGCGGAAATGTATAGATTCATTTTCGCGCGACATCATAATAAAAAGGCGTGTTTGCAAATTTTCTGTAAATACATTTATTTCTGTGTAATTCGATTTCAATTCATTTTGCGTTATTTGATTAAATAAATCCAAAAGAAAAAATTCAGATTCATGTGGGTACCGTTATTAATAACAACTAACTTCGATCGAACAAAGCAAAAGAAAAATATTTACGCTTTTTGTAACTACTGAAGTCGCATATTCGGTGAAACTCGAACGTATTATCAGGATATTAAAAATAATACTTTGTAGACTTACGTAGAATGCTCTTAACAAATAAGGAATGTTTATTTTATAAAAAGAAGAAATTTAAAATGCCTCAGTTTTGCTATTTTTACAAGGGCACACTGGCCGATTGGCCTTTATTTATTCAGAATGGCGTTAAATGAACTTACGGCATACCATTAAGAGTAATACTAAATAAGTACAATGTATTTATACATAATACCACGTTTAGCGGGTGCTTAACATGACGTTTTCTTGCATCAGGCCCGGACTAAAGAATTTTTGGCTCTAAATTTTACTTTTTTTTTATTTTTTGATGATGAAATCCGGTTTCGGCGGGTTTGTGCTTTATATATCGTGTAGTTAACACCCAAGCAACATTTACTATTTTATTTGATACACCCTGTACAACGAGTACAAGAGGGCTCCCAATATTGACCCCTGTGGAACACCTTGTAATATTGGTAAATATTCTTATTTCCTGTGAGTAAGCTGGACGCACTGCTCCTTGTCGCACAAGAAACTGCCAATAAGAACCACGGCACCGCCGCAAAATCCCTCGCTCTTCAGAATCCTTAACAATAAATTGTGATCGAAAGCTTTACCAAATCTAAAAGCAACAAAATCGATAGATTTCCATGGTCTGTAGCAGCAATAATGTCATCAGTAATTCTGAGCAATGCAGTTTCGCAGATGTAGCCGGCACGAAAAGTATCTATTTAACAATAAACAATTTGGAATTAGTAATAATATATAAATAAGTGTTTTTTCCAATCATTTATTTTTAAAATCACTGTCTACCGGTTTCGGCTTAAGCCATCTTCTGGACAACACTGATAATGAAAATTACAGAATTATAGTGTGTTAACTAATTAGAGAATTAAAGTTTTTAAATTTTTTAAATATGATAAAAGTCTAAAATTAAAATTACTTGAAACATACACGATAGAAAAATATAAGGAAAACAATAATGTAATATTATTAAACGAACAATTAGAGTATAGTACGCCACCTATCTTCACATATCTAAATAAACACAACAACACATACATGCACAAAACAATCATTTAATGTTTATTTTAGTCATAAGAAAACAACTTATTAAAGAAAATCCATCCATACTTCACATTAGATTTATCATACTCATTACATTAAAATATTTCAAAATAAATTTAATTTAACAAATACGTACATTCTCAACAAACACACACATACATTTTAAAACATTCACATACACATAATGCACACACTCAAATATAACAAAAACTATTCACATAAAAAATTGTACAAAACTGAACACACAATTTATCTAGTCCGTTTTCATACGCATTACGATTATCATATATTAACAAATTTTAACGTGTTTTTCGATTTTATTAGTGCATTGTCTTTGTTTTTATTAAAAATGTTTTATTATAATATTAATTACATCAACTATAATGACGTAGCTTCTAGTTCTTTTGAGACGTACCTAAGTATATAAAAAAATTTAAAAATTTAAAAACTTTAATACTCTAATTAGTTAACACACTATAATTCCGTAATTTTCATTATCAGTGTTGTCCAGTAGATGGCTTAAGCCGAAACCGGTAGACAGTGATTTTAAAAATAAATGATTGGAAAGAACACTTATTTATATATTATTACTAATTCCATCTATACCACCAACTGAAATGAAAACTTTCAATAACTATAATAAACAATTTATTTGGAGAAAATGAACGATTTCGTAAACTTCTACTATTATGTGGAACAGAAAGTGAATAAACACAATTCACAAATGATTTCAGAATAAATCAGCTTCTAATCTTATAATCGCAATTGGAACATCGAAAAATTGTCATTAATGCACCTACTGTCATTAGGACTAGGGGACCCCATTGATCATGGCGTTATGGACTAAAACCGGCTGAACGCATGCGTAAATATGGGCTGTTCACATTCAAATGGTACTAGTTATACAAGACGAGCTTTCATCCTATATAGACCATACTAACCATGTTAGTGTCGTCAAAGACACTCCGAATATTCTCCGTAATAATAGCATAACAGCGGTTTCGCTTATAAATTGGTTATAATCAATTCAGTGATTCAGCAAGCGGCAGTTTAGTTAAACCAGACGCCAAAGTTGCTCCCAACTATCGGAGCAACATCCATTATTATTAGCGTGGGGTGAAAGCGGAGGAGGCGCGAGGCGTAATCATTATTGACGTTTCACATAATTATCACTTCATTATCGTCCGCCTATTATGCCTACTATATTATGTTTCCTTCCTCAGGTCGTACTGCGAGCGGAAATTCAGGGACTGCCGACTGCAGACGTGCTACGTACAGTCGCCCGCCTACCCGGGAGTGTACCCGAGGAATCTGCACTGTCGCTACTATCTAAACACAGGCTGCCTTTCTACAAACTTTACATAGAGAACGAGGAATTCAATATTGATGGGCAAAGGTGCGAGAACATCATGACTTGTCCCATGAGGCCGATATCCTCAGGTGAGTTGTGCGGCGGTGGCCGGATCGGTATTAATTAGATGGTGCTAGTTCATCGCGGTGGTGAATGGAACTATCGCGATGAAAGAAAGGGTCGCTCGCAGGGCAGCAATAAGAAGATACGGAATTCCTGTTCATTTCGTTGGAAACACTAAACGTCATGACTACGTCATAACAGCGGGGTAAAGCACAGCCAAACATAGAACTACAATTCAGCCGTGCATACGAAATATGACGCCAGTATTGAATAATTAGATAGGTTTCGATATTCTTTAATCTCATCAGTGTCATACGTCTCATAATGAGAGGTCGTATTAATAGCTTACATTAGTTTAACAATGTCGTGATTACATTTTTAATTCACTTTTTTTCATAATTTCTGAGATTCTAACTTTTTTCGCTAATAATTCTAACCTGTTTCTTTCTTATCACTCATTTGTTAGAAATAATCTCAATTTAAGATTGAAAATTATAATTAAATTTAGTTACAGCATTATTAATTAATTTTAGGTGTGAATATTAACCAATGTGTTCTAGAAATCACAGACATATCTACTTTAAACAAAAAAAAATCTCTGGACTAGAAATTAGGTTAGAAAACAAAAGTACTAATAAACTTTAAAAACAGTATCTTTATAACACAAGCAACACGCGCATTTATAGAGTAATATATTAAACAATAACATTTCGTAGAAACGAAGATTTATTGGATCTGTAGTTAAACATGAACCTTTGAAAAGTCACGCAGACGTTTGCGTAGCATTTCTAATGAACCCGCAATGCGCGCTGTTCGTGGTGCAAGCAAAATCTGTGCTTTGAGCACTTTTATACAAACTACCGTTATTGTTATAAATACATAGCTTAATACGAGGTAACTTTGATAGGTAGATCATATATTGTACCAGTGGTGTTGCATCATACATAACAAAAATTATAAACAATAACAATTAAAATGGCACATAATAATGATTAATTAATATTAACAATAATGACAATAATGATGGTGATAATAGTAATAATGCAAATGATAACAATAATAACAAATAATTAATGATGTGAACTAGATATGAAATGAACTAATTAATGAAATGATAACTATCACAAAGAAACACATAAAACAATCACATTTATATCTATAATTATGCTCCGCATACCTACATATATCAACATCCAGAGCCAAATCCATTATTCCTGAGTGAAGTATTCATCTAATGAATAGTAATTTTTAGTTTGTAGGTATAATCTTAGTTTTGACGGAAACTGTGCGCGTGTACCGAGTTTCAGTGCCTCAATATGTGCTATACCTATAGTAATACTGTTCACTATTGTAATGTGTATCAATAAAATTGCATTACACTATGTAGTGTCTTTAAGCATTTATAAGGATTATAATGTTTCTTTAATTCTGTTCTATTGATTATCGAAAGATTATAATTATTGCAAATATATTTTTATCGAATTAAATACCGTAAAATAAGATGTAAATGAGTGAAAAGTGTTATATTTCCATAAGAAAATAGTATTAAAAAATTAATAACATTTTATACAGTTGATATATGATTTTGTGACTTATTTTTTAAAATGTATAATGTTTTGGTATTCTGTCGCAAGTAACAAACCCATCACATTAGTTACAGTATTTTTATACCAAAACTACAATTGTACGCAGCACGAGCATAATCACATCATTTGAAACGATTGTCTCATATTTACACGTATATCTAAACATCTAAGTGACTTTTCGAAGGTTCGTGTTTGATTACAGATCTAATAAATCTTGATATAGATAAGACTATGTATGAATTTCTACAAAATGTTATTGTTCAGTATTTACTTTATAGATGTGCAGTCTGATGTAATTGAGTGTACGTGCGAAAAGCGAGATCAACTGTAAACTATATGTTGCTGTGTTTCATAAGGAGGAAAGCTATCAACCATATTAGATGTAATTATTATTTTATGTTTGTAAGTTCAGTATAATTTGGATTAAATCGTATTAGTAGTTATGGACGTTAAATATAATTTATCGTATGACAACTGTACGATAGCCTGGTATCCTAGGTTTCTATTTTAATTGAATGCGGTAGTGACTCGATGTAATCCGTTGAAAGGAAATGAATGAAAATCCTTGGTTACGTGTGGTTGTTGATGAAAAGTCTTAGAAAAAGCTGTGTCATTTTCTCAACGAATATAATGAATTAAACCATATTGCTGTGGTATATCTGCTATCGAAGGGGATAAATTCACAAATTTGGTGTTTACTATACCTGGGTACATGGTCTACATAGAATCATACATGCTGTTCAGAGTCTAATCATACATCCTGAATGTAACGGAGGAGGTTTGTTTCCCTGAATTTTTGTCGTACCGATGTTATTCTCCTGATCTCAGCCTTTTATGTGAATATACGAGCTAATCTGGGTTGTCACTACAAGGAAATTCCATTTGGAGATACTCTGGTGTCTGTGTAAATCGATAAACAAGGTATCTGATCAAAGCATTGTTTAAATTTTTATATAAATGAATGTATAACTTTGATAGTATTTTGAGGTTATTATTATTTCGTATGAGATTAAAATTTTTAGTTTTTATAAGTTGGTAGACGTGGTTGGTGGTTTTCTATTCTCTTATGATAACGCGGGATATTTTAAAAGTTACTTTCAATTAAAGAATCTAAAATTATACTGGATAATTGATAATATTTGTTTTGAACATTCCAAATAAGTATACTCACCTTGAGTAAAAGTTCCCATACTCTGTAAATGTTATCGATATAAACCTGCTAATAAATTATACATGTTATTAATGATTACGCTGTTTTATTAATGAAAGCTCATTTGATACATTGAATTATTAAGAATTAGACTATAGATTCAATATTTAACAAAGTAAAGGCAGATCTAATAATTAGAAAGTTATTTATTTATTTTTCTTTTCCGTAAAAAACATTAGCCGGGAAAATCACAATAATATATACTGCATGTTAAAGAAATTGGTAAACTAAATTATAAATGTTTATACGTACTTTTTTGAGGATATAGCAGCAGAAGAATAAATGACATTTTATTAAAAAAAATATATAAAATATAAAATTTAGTAAATGGATCCGATATTTTTAGTATATAATGTTGATTGTTTGTAATTATTATTACCGTTTCTCCGATTTTGATATCCACCATCGTTTTCTACGTAAAAGCGTTTTTTTTTTCTTGGGAGATAGTGATAAAATAAATTATTAAAAAAATAGGTGGTAGAGGGCGCTTCATCCTCCATTTTTAGCTTCTTGCAAAGACAGATTACGTAATGTTTTGGACCATGTACTCTGCTGCAAAGTATGTCAAAACGTGTTTTTAAATATCTGTTATAATTTCGAGGGTATTTCCAAAAATTTAAAAATCGCTCAAATTTTAAAAGGTGATGTACTTCTTTATTGGGCGATTGGGCGGAAAAAAAGTGCGTAATGCTTTTACCATTTTATTCTTTCAGTCTGTAGAATATCATGGAAATCGAAATTGTGTGTTCCTTTGTGCGATATGAGGAGTGTCTAAAAATTAAAAATTTTCAATTTCACCTTGTATCTCAAAAATTGGGAGGGTTAGGAAAACTCGGTTTGCGGTATGTTTTCTTTTATAATAAAGTAGAACGCTGTCACGAAAATCGAAACTCTCTATCTCTGTTAATAACTGAGATGCCCTGTCAAAGTGTCCAAAACGGGACACCCTGTATTAGTAAATGCAACTATAAATTAGGAGGTATTACTAAATCCATTTTATCAAAAAGTAGTTATGTTGGGATAATAAATAACACTTGTTAAAAACACACATTCAACACCTGTTTTCTAAAATGTTTCGCATTTTTGTAACATAATTGCATAATTTAGAATTTAACATTTGGTTGCTCCTTTGACTTACTTAATAAATGCGTCTATGGCGGAAGGAAAATTTCCCGCAATTTTAAAAACTACCTGTGTAAAGCCGTTACATAAAAGGGGCAGTAAGTTGGACGTCTCAAATTATAGGCCTATTGCTCTGGCTTCGTCTTTTTCTAAAGTTTTTGAGTATGCGATGCTTGACCGCCTTAGTGATTTTTTAAACAGTAATAGCATTTTAAATGATTCTCAACATGGTTTTAGAAAGAATCGCTCTACCATTACCGCTTTGCATACCTTTTATGAGAAATTAATAAATCACCTTGAAGACTCCAAGCACGCTATTGGCATATTCTGCGATCTTAGCCGCGCGTTTGATTGTGTGCAACATAACATACTTATGGATAGATTGCATAGGTATGGTGTGAGGGGTGTTGCGGCTGATTGGTTCGCGTCATACTTGACTGATAGGTCGCAGTTTGTTGAAGTTACTTATCGCTCCAGTTCCATTAGGACTTATAGATCGGCAAAGCTTCCAGTGGCTGTTGGTGTTCCACAGGGATCCATTTTGGGACCTGTTTTGTTTATATTGTTTATTAACGATATTGTCGGGTTTTTAGGTGATTTCCGAATTCTTATGTATGCTGATGATGCTTGTGGCTTGATTGCGGATAATGATCTTACGGCATCCGCAGTTGCTTGCAATAATTTTTTAAATGATGCTGCAACTTGGCTTTCCAATAATGGTTTATATTTGACCAGTTCCAAAACTAATTATATTCATTTTAGAAATATTCATAATAAGAACGATCATGATATTAAATTATCCATATTGGGTGAGAATATAATGGAAGTAGATTCAACAAAATTTTTAGGTTTAAAAGTAGACAAATATCTATCATGGGAGAGTCATTGTATTAGTGTGATTTCATGTTTGAATACTGTATGTTTTCAAATGCGAAGTATGCGTGAAGCGATTGGGCGAGAGTCTATGCTCAAATTCTATTACGCTGTTGTCCATTCACGTTTGTTGTACGGTATTTGTTTGTGGGGTTCGTCTGTACACGCTGGTGATGTTTTTTTGGCGCAGAAGAGGTTAATACGTTGCATGGCGGGCGTTAGGCAGGATGTTTCTTGTAGACGGTTGTTTCGGGAGTTTGGATTGCTCACTTTGCAAGGCATTTTTATTCTGGAGCTTCTGCGGTATATTCATGCAAATAGATCCAAATTTATAACGCACTGTGGCGTACACTCTCACTATACACGGAACAGAAATAATTATTGTATTCCTTCTACAAAATACCGGGTGGCATCTGTTTCTCCTAACTGCTTAGGTTTAAGACTTTACAATGCTCTGTCAGAGGAGTATAAAGCATGTCAAACGGCTCGCTCATTCAAATCCAGAGTAAAGAATCTCCTTTTGGAAAATGTTGTGTATTCTATTGACGAGTTTTTCTCTTTATTTGAGTGACGTTGGCTTACCTGCAAATATATATGTATTTTTAATCATTCTTTTAATGTGTTCAATTTTTTCTTCTTTTTTTATCTATTTTATAATTAGTTATGACGTATCCAATGTAATATTTTATATTGCCCAATGGATCTAATAAATACATACATACATACATACATACATACATACATACATACATACATACATACATACGGTTCAGGAGAACACTATTTTATGAATTGTATAAACCATACTTATATACAATCCTAAAAATCCGGCAAATAAACGCATTTCACTTTAATTAAACACATTTCTTTCTCAGTACAGGGATTAGATTAGATTAGGATTGGCCTATGGACCTGTTTCACGGCGACCTTTACAGATCTATTGTGATCCCCTTTTTCCTAGAATAAGCTCTCTAATTTTGCTCTCTTAATTAGGCCTATCATCTTTGGGAGCGGTTTCTTTGTGTAGCTGAGAACTGTGGGGTACTTCACGCCCATTACTAGAAACCTTGTCCTCGCCAGGCCTTCACATTGGCACAGCACATGAACTGGTGTTTCTTCCTCCTTTTGGAAGAATCTGCAAGTTGCGTCATCTACCAGGCCTATGTTATACATATGCCTATTTAATCTACAGTGACCAGTTAGCAGACTTATTATCATTTTGACAGTCTAGGTTTATTCAGTAGATCTCTAATGAATTCAGTCCTCTATTCCTTTAGGTACTCTTTTGCCTGTCTCTGCCTCGGGGAATTCTTGTCATCACGCTCTGGGCTGATTATGTATCCATTTATTTATGGCTTTTTAATTTGAAATTTAGTAGTGCCGAAAGAAGGACTAGCTCCAACGAATGACCTTGACGAATCGCGCTTAGTCAGCTCGTCCATCGCCTCACTTCCTCTCACGCCCGAATGGCTAGGAACCGAGGCCAAAGTTAATTTCCTTTCAGTGCCCACCTCATTTAAGGTGCTTACGCAGTCCCCAATCGGCTTACAGTCTACACCTACGGAACTAATCGCTTTAAGTGTGGACTGACTATCAGAGAAGATAGCGACGTTTTCACCTGGTTCGGTCCATCTTTCTATTTTCCTGACACAATGGTGACTTACAGCAACCTCAGCTTAGAACACCGTTGTGTCTTTGCTGAAGCTTACCGAAAGAGCCTTTTTAGATTTTTTTCAGTACAGGGATTACTTTTCATCTGAAATACTAATACATTTTATTGTAAAACACTCAAATTTTCAATTTAAGAAAAAATAGAAAGGATTAGAGTAACACGAAAGGGTAACTATTAAGTAAATCATGAAACAGCTTATATGAAACCTAACGCTCCATGAATAAAATCTAGTATTGTACTAATTTACTTAACTTATTGTTAGTTCAAAAGCCAAGGTTTTAAATAAGTGGAATGATATTTCTACTACAGCAATTTGAGTCCTGGCTCAGCATTTTAAAGTAATTTACTTTGCACATCAGAGATAAAGCCTCGCAACTTCAACGTAACATCATATTAACTCCCCATTGTACTATCGTTTTTCATTAACCGACATATTTTTTTATCTCCCAGCGAAGATAAATTAAAAAGATTTTTCGTCCGCCATTGCATTTGCCGAACCCCCTATTCACTTTTTCAAACTGACGGCACCAGCAAACAAAAAGACCCATTCCAATTAGCAGTTCGTTCTGTGGTAGGACGATCGCTGCTGCCCAATTCAGGACCAAACACCGGCAGCTGCCAGCGAAAATACAATCGACGTCCACTGAAACAACGGGAACAGAGAAAGCAAGCCTCAAAAAAAAAAGGGAAAAGAGAGAAAAGAAAATACAAAACAACACCGCGAGCGGAAGTGGACGCGAACAAAAACAATTGTCAAAGGTGAAACTGCAGCGATGAAGAGTTAATTCAATACGGGTTGCGTTAGACCATGTCCACGAGAGAGGTAGATGTGAATCGAGTTAGCATTGGAAAAATTGCCCGGTCAGTTTTAACATAAACAAAAGAGAAGGCGGGCACTATCGGCTTATACAGTTTCACCCTTTTATTCAATTCACCATTCCCTCGCTAGTTTTTTTTTTCTTTCATGTATCGCTTTATCGATAGAATGGATCGTGTAAACTGGAATAGGTTGTTTATCGACTAACATACTTTTAAGCTAGAATCGGCTTATTTTGCTCTTGTTGAACATTGTTGGAAGTTTTTATCACCAGTTGTAACCTTTTGTACATTTACAACGATAAAATAATTCACCTGTGAGTGGTTTCTAACTTGTCATTCAAAGTCTTTTAATTACCATATAGAAGGAACTTTTCTACGAAAAATGAATGTAGCAATAGCGGTACCTGTTTTAAGAGAGAATGAAGAAAATCACACCGGCGCGACGCACAGTGGTCCAGAAACGCGCTTTTGCGGAAATAAATCTGTAACTTTTGATAGAATTGGAATTTTTTAATAATTTTTTCAGGATAATGAGATTAAATATAGGCGATTAGAATTGCATAAAAGAAAAAAAGGATTAAGCATAAAATCACGACGTACTTATTGGCGGAAATACATAAATTATTTAAATAATGGTAGGTATTGCAGTTTCTATTCATTAATGTTTTTTTCAACTATTTTAGTTAAATATACATATGTATAATAATATAACAATAATAATAATAATACAAAACTGGAAAATATTCAGAAAATCAGAAAATATTCAGAAGAATTAACCGCTTGCCATGCTTAAAAATGTTTTAACATTATTATAAACAAACGGAAATGGTTAGATATTTTTTAATAATACACAACTGAACTAATTACTAATAGTAAAGAAATTTCCCGTCAAATAATACTGAATAAGAGAAGATGGTTTAAGTCAGAAAGTATGTAGTCCAAAATAAGAGGAACTGCTATTGCGTCCCAAGACTACTACTACTACATCCGCTCATCATTCTTAAACAAATAGCCGTATTATAAAAGAAAAGAAAGCATATTCACATACATGTATGTGTATATTATTCGTATGTGTATGTAAGTATATAGCATATTTAGAATGTATTAATTCAAACTTTTTAGGTACCTCAGAACACATAAATGTTATTGTAACTAAGCAAAGATTTTTAAAAAATAAAACAAATCTGATAGGATTAACATACCTACCTACATCAGTGCAGTAATTAAATTAATGATTTTCTATATAAAAAAAAACAAGAAAAATGGCAAAAGCACTTTAATCAGTTCAAAAACACTGAAAAGCATGCATATTCAAACATTTAAAAAATAATAGTACAATACCAGACCAACTGGATATTCATAAGTATATCCATAGAGAGTAATTTGAGGGTATAATCTATAAATCATTTCGAAGTTAATCTTTAGCGTCATCGTGAAATTCAAATTTTTTTTAGGAGGCAAACGTCTCACATTTGAAATAAGCGGATCGGTTGCTAGCAGCAGCATATGCATAATGTCCTCTTTTGTTGCTTTTTGAAAATTTTCGCGAATGGTGGGCTCTATACCTTTTTACAATTTTTATTTTGGGCTTCTTGTGCTTCCTCTGACAATAATACTACAGGTAAAGCAGCTCTGTCTATTATATCTTTGCCATGAATTAAAACTTTATGCACGGTTACAGGCATATAGTACCAATTATACCTAGCATACCTACATATAATTCTGCATGTCACGCGCGTACTTTTCAAATTTATCGCAATCAATTACTGTACTACTTGTTATTACTTGCAAAATTACGTTAAATCTTTCAATTAGTTCTACATCAACCCCTGTTATATATGCAGTCATTTGCGGATTTTGAAAAAACCTTCTAGCGGTATTGCCATCATTCGTGGTTCCTGAACTTTGGTGCACAAAATCTATTTTAATCCCCATTTTCTTCTTAAACTCGTCTTGGATTTTTATCTTTGTATTATCTGTCATTGTTTTTTGTTCTAGTGTTACAGCAGACCTTTTTTGTATCGGTATTCTATATGATATATGTAATATGCATTCCATAAACTTTATACGCGCGTGTAGTGTTGAAAGACCTAATTTAAAACATTCTTCTAATACAGGTTTTTGATAATACGGCTCAGTTATTCATTTCTTTTGGGTAGCTTTGCATATGTAGCATCTTGATGCTGATGATGTATTTGTTATGGTTTTTCTTTCCATCAAACATTGTAAAATGTAATTCATAAGTCATTCTAATGGGATCGAATTTGATCGCTCACTGCTTTAACTTCCGCATTAGTTTTCTCAATAGTTTCTTCCACATATTCAAATTTTATAGGTCGGCAATATCGTGTAGATTCTGGTCGGGGATTTTTCCGTAATGCATGTGTTGCATCTGCTGTTAATCTCATTTCTAGTGGGACAATAGATATCATGAATAAATTTGCATCTGTTATGCCAATATCGCTGGTAAAACTCTGTTTGTATTCACTCTGCCCTGAAGCGCCATCACAACTCCATTTACTAATCAATGTAAAATTATTTTCAGCAATTTTATCGATATCATCAAATTTGCTAAGTAAAAGTCATTCAGTAGTGTGGTTTAAAAGATCTTGTAATGATACATTTGCACCACTTTCTGTGATTTCTATGTCAGAAACACTGTAAATATAGCCAAAGAATGAGCTGAAACATGCATTGCAAAATAATTTAAAAACATTTTACCAAATTAGAAAAAAACGATTTTTTTTTGTAGTACGAAAGAAAGGCAATATATCTCCACTAAATCTGCATTTCCGTTTAAGAATTACAGTATATCTAAAAAAAAATATCATATAGACATTCTTAGAATAAATATGGCTTTTATTTCTAATACATAAATACCTTCGTGGGCAGAAAAGTGAAATAAAAAAAAAACATGCTTCTAAAAACTAAAACTTAAAAAATTAAAAATCAGTAGACCAAGATACCCATATACAAGTACACATATACACACATTCAAATTGACATAAACATACATAAATATAAATGTAGCTATAGATATATCGAGATACATTGTCAGCTGCATAATACAATGGCGAATGCTAACTTTATTAGGCATGCTCGCAATTAAATGTGATTTTCTCGGAGAGGAGCAAAAAGGAGCAGCTGATTCTTTTTGGACATTATACTAGAGGCATTAGAGATCATGTACATGTAAAAATCAGCTTGTCGATAATTGCCGATGACCAGTAAAAGTCTACCTGAACTTTTTTTTTATGTATAAATGTAATATTTAGAAAACTGTTGATAAAATCAAGCATTATACAAATTAAATCAATTTTTTTTTAGCAGTCATATAAACTATAAGGAGCATAGAACATACTACAGAAGTTATATTCAATTTAGATAACAACTTATTAAAATACAGCATTATTAATTCTAACAAAAATATGTGGTTATTTCAGGATTTTTACTTATGCCAACTTTGAGCGGGGATATTGCATAGTTTATTACAAATAAATATTGCAAAATAGCATTTTTCATGAAGTTTGAACATTTAACTAACTATTTACGGCAAATATATCATTAGATTACATACTTGTCAAAAGTGATTTTTTGCCGGCCCTGAACCACTGTGCGACGCCAGTGATTTCTATTCGTAATTGGTATACTATAAAACTATTGCTGCTAATCCCTGCAAAAGTTGGTTTATCATTGTTATTTGAAACCATTAGGCCGTTAACATTAATTAATTCCCCTGAAACTATTGTTTAATTATACTGTTTTTATTTAAAACTATCAGTCTCAGTTGCAATTAAGCAATTATCATCAATAATCGAGTCTAATTCGTTTAGTATCTACTATACTTATTAAGAATACCAATATTACTATTAAACTTCTGTGAATGTGTTTGTTCTGGGGAAATATACAGAGATATTCCAATAAATTTTATTCTTCTGGAATTTTGAATTTCAACTGTAATAATAATCACATTAATTTTCTTTCCTTAATAATAATCTCCTTAATTCATATTCCGCAAACTTTCCCTTCAATCACAATGACAAGCAACAATTGTTTCCGAATAAATCCCATATTAATACTATCCTTAACAATTTTTCCTCTCAATTGTATGTTGTTCATCTCATTCTTTCTAAATTAATTTGTATACATATAATATTTTTAATATTCCTAACATAATTAATAAAACTAGTGTTATTAATCATTACAATTATTTATGTGTTTCTTATCCGCCTCCATTAACTTTTTGAGCGACGTACAATTTTTCGAAAAGGCTTTGGGTTTAATATTTACACTACAAATTTTTGCAAACCGCGCATTTGGTAAACTGCGATTTACAATTATTAACTTTATGCTCTGTACCTAAACAATTAAAACAATATAAAACCGGATTATAATCCCAAGTGTGCCATAACATATTGTGAATCGAGTTTACATTGGAAAAATTGCTCGGTCAGTTTTAACATAAACAAAAGATAGACGGGCGCTATGGGCTTATACCGTCCAACCTTTCTATTTATTTCGCCATTCCCTCGCTTGTTTTTTTTTTTTTCATATACCCCTTTGCCGATGGAATAGGTCATCAAAACTGGAATAGATTGTTTGCCGACTAACACATTTTTAAGCTATAATCGACTTATTTTGCTCTTGTTGAACATTGTTGGAAGTTTTATCACTAGTTGTAATCTTTCTACATGAAGGGTAATCACAATTTACAACGATAGCATAATTTACCTGTGGGCGGTTTCTGATATGTCATTAAAAGCCTATTAACCACCCATATAGAAGGAACATTCCCACAAGAAGTGGATGTAACACGAGCAGCACCTGTTTTGTTATGTCTATAAAAGTACTACGGCTATTCACTGCATAAGTCAGTTAATCGGTGTTAATTAAAACAAATAGGCTTTTATCATTAACTCCTCTAACACGCATCCATGCTTATCTTCTATTGTACTACTCCATAACTAATGTTTACTGTTAGTGTCCGTGGCAATTAAGAAATTATTTCCCCTAATCGACTCTAATTCGTTTACTTTTTTTTTAAAGGGGTGGTAACGCCTAAGCCTTATGTTTAGCTTGTCAGGGCTCCGCAGAGCCAAATCTCCCTCCTAATCAACATTACGACCCCGGAAAAAACCGATTATCGTAATTGACCAGAGCGAGATTTGAACCCCGAACTCCGCACTGATAGCCAAGCGTACAAGCCACTCGACTACCAGCCAGGCTATTTAGCCCAGCTGGCTATTTAGCTGGCTATTTAGCCAGCCCATTTACTATACATATTAAGAAGGCGAATATTATTATCAAACTGCTTGTTCTGGGGGAATATATAGAAATATCCCAATAAATGTTAATCCTCAGAATTTTGAACTTCAACTGTAATAATATTCGTATTACTTTTATCCCTTAATAATAATCCCTTTAATTCATTATCGGCAATCAGCAAACTTTCCCTTTTAATAACACACGATTCCTGAATAAACGCCATAATAACATTATCCCTAACATTTTTTTTCCGCTAAATTGTATGCCGATCTTCTCCCTCTTCGTAAATTAATTTGTATGCATTTAATATTTTCAATGTCTCCAACATGATCAATAAAACCGCTGTTGCATTTTTTATCCGCATTTATTGACTTTTTGAACGACATACAATTTTTGGAAATGACTTCGTGTTTAATATTTACACTCAACTTTTCTTATTTCTTCAAACCGCACATTTCGTCAATTCGATTTACAATTCTTTTAATACATTTACCTCCAGATTTACCACAAAGTGTCTTATTTTTACCATTTTCTTAACTATATGTTTCGTAACTAAACAATTAAACAATTAAAACCATATAATTCCTAACTAGACAAGGTCGTCATAACATATTAATTTTTAAATTAAGAATGTGTATTATAATAATAATAATGAATGCCGTTATTGTGTAAAGGAGACAGCAGAAATGAATAATTACAATATTTTTGCTTTAAAATATAAATTCGAATTTACTAAGAAAAAAAGAACCTTACAATATATATAAACAATAAAATCGTTCCTTCCTTACACAAACTCATGGCAAGGTTCAGAAAGCAAGCTGAAGCGTATCTGTGTATAAAAAAGAAAGAAAATTACTCGTTTCTTGCCTACATTCTATAACTAAACTACCCTAAATTATATTCTGATTATCCTTTACATTATTAAAGTACTCTGTAACCTGCGATGCGTCTACCAATTATATGTATATAAAAAAAAATGTACTTATTACATTTTTTTAAAATATAATTTAGGACTTACGGAACAAACTGCATTTTTAACTCTTCGCTCACGATCCATTTGTCGCAAAATATCTAAAACCCTAACCTCTTTTGTTAAACTATCTACGATATCAAAATTTGCTAGTTTTTCTAACCTCCTCTACTTTAACCCTCCAAATATCTCTATTTACTGATTCCTTTTCCTTAACTTTTTGTGCATCCCTTTTCGAAATACATTCGACAAATAACGCCCCATCGCGACCCTTTTTAATATTATTAGTGCGCATCTTGACTATTAACTACGCCTACCTTATTTACTAATTCCTTTTTAGTTATATTACCATTCTGCTTCATATTTATATTCCTACCTGCTGAATCCAAGGACCTATATAAAGACGTTTTTTCGTTAGCATCGCAAAGCATAGCCTTTCAATTATAGCCGTAATTATCCTTTGCGTTGGAACGGCTTACCTTTTACTGCGAAACGGCTATCCATTTCGATGCTAACGACTAATTAACATAATACTCACCTTCATAAGTAATTGAATATATCGTAGCACTACTACTGTTTCTTTTATTTAATGCATACCTCTCTTTGTTAACGGAACAGATAACGGAAATTCACCAAGAAACCTCACAAATTGAAATGCTCTGTACATCAGCGTGTTCCCCGTTCTACGATTTCCTCAATAGCATCATCTCGAAATTAACTTACCCCGGAGTGCACGTAAGAAGGAAATTCAAACATCGTAACGTAGAAAACTATCGAGAAAGCACGCGATACATACAAATGCCGAGACGAGCAAACGGTCATATAGGGGAAATTGACTTGACAAATTGCAAACGACAGCGCATATCTATGCAGTGACTGTATTCGTCTGCCGTTGCCTTCGATTTCCGTGCTACTAGAGGGTCACGTTTTGCTTGATATTCCATAAACATCTTCTGCTCCGGAAAATTAAAACCCGCATAAAGTTTCTCACCATCCAGTCTTAATGCATACAGACTCTTGCATCCGGTAGTCAGACAGAGAAGCTGATAAAGTGTTGCAGAAGACGTCTCAGAATCTTATTTACATTTACAGCGGCGAACATTAAAATAAATACGGTTTTAATTTCGAAGGAAAACTGAATTACCGGATTGTAGACGAACCCAGCTTGGAGTTTGTGCGAAATCTGAGCATGTAGTAATATGAATTTAAAGTAGACTATTTAATATGGAATTTATGTAGTTGGATAAAGATATAAAGTACGTACAACTTATTTCTGTTAAAATCTAGCAACATATTTCAAAGCTGTACTTAAATATATAGTTCTATCTCAATTAAAAAAAAGAAAGATATTTTATAGATCATGAAAACAAATATAAGCAGCTTATTTCAGTCTGCGCATTGGTACGTACACATTAAGAAACTTAAAAAAAAATACTTCAACAAATCTTTCCAAATAATAACACATCAGATATATTTTAAAGTCCAATTAACGATTAAAGATACCAGCTGGATCCCTAGCCACTCGGGCGTGAGAGGAAATGAGGCGGCGGACGAGCTGGCCAGGAGAGGTTCGTCAAGGCCATTCGTTGGAGCCGACCCCTCTTTTGGCACTACCAAATCGCAAATTAAAAAATCCATCAATGAATGGATACACAATCAGTCCAGAAAATGGTGGCAAAAATCACCGGGACAAAGGCAGGCAAAAGAGTTCCTAAAGGAGCAGAAGCCTGAATTCACGAGAGATCTACTGAATAAAGACAGGAAGACTGTCAAAATGATTGTAGGTCTGCTAACTGGTCACTGTAGACTGAATAGGCATATGTACAACATAGGCCTGGCAGATGATGCAACCTGTAGATACTGCCAAGAGGAGGAAGAAACACCAGTTCATGTGCTGTGCCAATGTGAAGCCCTGGCGAGGACAAGGTTTCTAGTAATAGGAGAAGAGAACCCCACAGCTAGTAGCTACATAAAGAAGCCGCTCTCAAAGTTGATAGGCCTAATTAAGAGGGCAAAATTAGAGAGCGTCCTCTGGGAAAAAAGGGGATCACAATAGATCTGAAAAGGTCGCAGTGAAACAGGTCGATAGGCCACCCCAATCTAATCTAATCTAATCTCTTCTAAAGGTACCAGCTGGCTGCCTATCACATAAATCTAACTGCCACTTAAGGTGACAATTGGGTTTATCAAGTACTTCTACAATTCCAACTAACTTGATTTGCAGGTAGCGCGAAGTTAGCAGATATGGGAATTAAATTATATATAAATATATAAATAAATCACTTCGCCTCTGTAAAATCTAAAATGCAAATTAATTAGTTCTAGACAGTTATAGCTTAAATTGGCTACAAAAAAAAGCTATGAATTGATTTAATCTATTCCTCGGTTGCATTGCTTTTGTTTCTATTTATTTTTACGGATTCTTCGAGAATCACTTATTCAGAATTGTAGAGTGCTTAATCTTTTGAATACTGAAATTTTTAACTACAGTTGGCAAGCTATTGTAAAACTTTGGAGCCCTGCAAAAACTCGAATATAAATTATGATTGAATCTAGTGTCATGATCTCTGAGGGTGTAGTATAAAGTTCAATGTTCTGCTTTACATATACGGTAGAATAATCGATAAGGTAAAGTCAGGTAAGTGTGTAGTAAAAATTGCATAGTGTGAATAAAATGTAACACTATTCACATAATAAGACATTTTGATAAATTTTACACATAGAAGTACGTAATATATGCCCAGTTGTAAGCCTTCAATAGATACGACTTTTATAATTATCAACGGTTTACTAGAAAAAAAAAAAATTAAACAGTGTCAATACTACACACTTACCCAGCAAAATGGGGTAAGTGTGTAATCGTTCCGCATTTTATATATTAATAACATTATCCTTTAGTTCGGCCAAGTGTGTAATACTATACTGATGCCTTTTTAATAAGGTATGATAAATTTACAAGATATCTAAGTTATTACACGTTAGCAGATGTGAATTTTTATTTGTAAAACTAGTATGAAGTTTAGTACATAAGTAATCTAACAGAGAACATCCTTATTTTAATTTTAGAAATAAATGTAGCCAATCTACACACTTGCCCCGGTTACACACTTACATGACTTTACCTTATATAAAGATGGAAAGGTGGGGACAGTGAACGAAAAGAATGTATACCGTCATCTCTCGGGCGATGAGCAACTAATATCCATATAGTTTGCCTTTGTAAACTAAAAAACAACCCTGCATCCAGGGTTAAAACTCAAAGGAAAGTCATTGGATCATGGTCTCTCTCATCACCGCAACACAAGGTGAAAGTCAATGACTGCTCCTCCATTCCATTCGAAATCAGCCCAGTTGCCCAGGCACCAACACCAATCGACCATGCCTAAATATGCTTCCCTCATTCTCGAATCCAAACTATCAACATCAAGCCTCTACCTACCGAGCAGAGATATCACTAATACAAATAAAAAAAGCAGAAGGTCCTAATACCGCACCTTGCGGTACACCAATACTGACCCTGTTAACATCCGGCGACACACCATCGTTTCATTATTTTCCGGAAAACGGAAAAAGATATCATTACGCGGTTTTGCGCCACCACTTTGATCCTTCAAAACCTTTCAACCGCAACGTAATAATAGTTATTTGTATCACTAGGCCAGAAATTACAGTTTTGCGAGTATGAGTACAAGTACGAATACTCGCAAAACAGTTTCTGGCCGTGTGATACACAATGTTTTTTCAATTCACATCAATAAGTGCGATGAAGACATCAGTTCATCTTAGCATGGTTGAACAGTAGCTTAATGACAATTTATTACACATCTGTCATGTGAACCTACTGTGGCCAACCTTTAGTGACATTTTTGCCCGCGTAGGCGTAGAAAACAATAGTTTTCCTGCTGCTTTTAAGCACTGCAAAATGAGTGTTTCTGGACGGAGGCGCAAAAAAGCATATTGATATATTTATATTTTTGGCGACAATTCAGAGAAACTCCTACAGCTGGGGATGACGCCATCTGCTGTATTTCCCGAACACTATCGAGTAGTACAAGTTGTGGCGTTTAAAACAGCGTTAAAATGCCCTTTCAAACAAGTCCAAGTTCCTTTAATTCGGACAAAAACTGCAAAAGTTATAGCAGGTTTAGTTTTACATGATTTGACAACGCCTACTACATTTATAATCCACAACATGGCAAAATGCCTTTAACAAAAGTGGTGCGTAGTTAACCAAGATTTTTACCAAGATTTAACTTGTGCAAGTTAATTTAAAATTTACCATTGACCCAATTGCACTCCCTAGCGGTCATGTTTGAAATTTCAAAATATTTTCTTTAAATTTCCCATTGCCACTTTAGTTATGATTTTTTTTTCGCAATCAATACAGGGTGTATCAGATATAAAGGTAAATATAATAATAAGTAGCAGCTGTAATCATATACAATCAAAAAGTCTTAATGCACAGCGGGTCTATCTGTAAGCATTAACGAGAAAAAAAATATTTTATAAATGGCGTGGGCTAGAGCCGCACCTGTGCCCAACTTAAATGCTGTCCCGTGTATACCCCCCACATACCACGATCATTCAGCCATTACCGCTGTTAGTTTTGTGTGGATCGCCGCTTGGAGTGCAAGCCACTTCGAACATTTTATATAAATTCTTCCCGTCTCGAAAAAACGATCCTTTTCAGGACCATCATGATTTCATATAAAGAAAATCGAAGCTTGATGCATTGACAAAAGCGCGGGAATGTATAGATTTATTTTTGCGCGATATCATAGTAAAAAGGCATGTTTGCAAATTTTCTGTATCTACATTTATTTCTGTGTAATCGATTCAATTCATTTTACGTTATTTTATTAAATAAATCCAAAAGAAATAACTCAGATTCATGTGGTACCGTTTATTAACAACTAACTCTCGAATCGACAAAGCAAAAGATAAATATTTACGTTCTTTGTAACTACTGCAGTCGCATATCCGGTGAAACTCGAACGTCTTATCAGGATATTAAAAATAATACTTATTAGTTTATTAATTACGTAGAATGCTCGTAACAAAAAAGGAATGTTTATTTTATAAAAAGAAGAAATTTAAAATGCCTCAGTTTTGTTATTTTTACAAGGGCACACTGGTCCATTGGCCTTTATTTATTCAGAATGACGTTAAATGAACTTACGGCATACCATTAAGAATAATACTAAATGAGTGCAATGTATTTATACATAATACCACGTTTAGCGGGTACTTAACATGACGTTTCCTTGCATCAGGCCCGGACTAAAGAATTCTTGGCTCTAAATTTCACTTTTTTTTTATTCTTTAATAATGAAATCCGGTTTTGGTGGGTTTATATGTCGTGTCGTTAACACCCAAGCAAAATTTACTTTTTTATTTGATACACCCTGTATAGCTATTCTAGTTTCCGAGATATCGCGGGTCTCCACTCTTAGTGCGAGACATCCGCTATAAAGCAATTTAAACTCAAATCTATTCACGATTGCTCATGCGCAGATTCTAAAAAATATTTCTATGTTTAATGGTATTGCATTTTCAACTAGATTTTGGATTTCCACTCTCGATAGTCGAAACGATACAGAATCTAATGTGTTAGATAAATATTCCAATATATCGACGTGTAAGATTGAAAATGTAACAAGCCAAAAAGTTTGTTGGCATTGGCACAGCAAAACCATTCTTTTGTTCTTCTTTATTTCTTTGCTGTAGCCGTTGGCAGTCCTTCATGTGTTGCACATATAAATTAACGTTCTTTACCACATGGGTATGAAAAGGTAATACGAGTTATTGGAAACAAACGAACATAGCCACGAGCGAGGCCGCCGCATTCTAGCATGGGCACCAACTATTGATATGAAAGAAGTTCAACTTCAGTTCATTGAATGAATGTTGGCAATTATTGCTTCATAAACCAACAAGCAAAATTCGCCTAACCTCTAACCTTCAGCGCCTTAAGCACTTGTAATTCTAAATATGATGCAACTGGGAGTTTTAAGAAAATTTCCCGTTGTTTTTAATAAGTTTGTCATAAATTCTCACTTTCTCTTCGCTGTAATGCCGATTTTGCCGCTTTTACCGCTAACAATGTTTAAAACGCCGTCATCTGTGCTCTTCAAAATGTAAGTAATAAATTTTGATTTTTAAATGAATTTACTAGGTTTGATTCGAAATTTTAGTTGTGTAGATAGATATGGCCAACATCCACAGAAATTACAAGTTTCCTGGATGTCGAAGAACTTAGAGTTAAAGAATCAATTCGTATAATTTTGTAGAATTTTTTTGAATATGCACAAGAGTCTTTGATGGTCCAGATTACAATAATCATTATTGAAAGATGTACCTTAACCCGTAACTGCTATTAGCAGTTTGCCAGACTGGCATGGCTGTATGGTTAATATGTAACAAAAGTAGAGTCATGGTAGTTATAGTTTAAGTGTGATGGTATTCTTCCTGCAATAATGTTAATGATGAATTATCTCCATAAGATTAATCAAGTAATTTACTTCGTTTAAAACAAGATAGTAACGATTTTATTTCGAATTTATCTTTTATCAATTTATCTTGATTATTGTTTACAATTTCATCTTTAAACAATGATTTCTTTGCCTCTTTCCTGTCACTTACTCAAAGCAGCTCAAAGTAAAGAACTCTTCGTTAATCTGTTTCTAATTTGCTCAAACATTCTCCTCGGCTTAGTTTCATTTAGAAATGTCTTTGGCTATGTATCTATGAAAACATATAAGAAGAGGGAGTTTCCTTAAAAAAATTAAAATCCAAAAACTGTTTCAATAAAATTTCTATTTTTCTAATGCTTAAAAAAATTTAATAGTAGTAATTAGTATTCAGAATTGAGAAAACCAAATTTAAGACAGGTACAGTTGACATTCTTTTCAGATTTTATCGATTGCTTATTAGAGTATATTACGGTTTTCGAATTTTCAGAATTTATGTTTTTCTGCTTTTATGTTCATTTGCTATTTAAATTTTTCATTATATTTTTATATTAATACAAGCAACATGTCTTATTCTCTTTTAAAAGTTTATAGTGATTTTGTTTCTAACCTATAACTGCTAGTCAACGTTATTTTTTATTTAAATTAAGTATGTCTGTGATTTCTGCAAGCATATTGGTCAATATTTACACCTACATTTTAATTTAATAATGTTATAACATAATTTTTAATCTTAAATTGTGATTATTCATAACAGATACATTACGAAAAATTACAATCTCAAAAATGAATTAAAAATGTAATCATGACATTGTTAAATTAAATGTAAACTGTAAATGCTACCTCTTATTAGCAGACGTATCACACTGATGAGATTAAGGAAAATCGAAACATATCTAATTTTTAAAATCTGGCGCCATATTTCGTAAGCACGGCCCGCTGGCCGCTTTCTATGGCGTATCATGTCGTCACGTATTTCCAACGAATTGTACAGGACCTGCGTTTCTCTTTATTGCTGTTCTGTGCTTTACTAGCAGCGTATCTTTGCGTGTTTATCATGGTATTAAACCTACTGCGTAGATATTTAAAAACAACGTTTTTATTGATTTCTTAAAATCTTTAGCGGCTTCTATTTTAACATAAGTCAATTTTTTGACAAATACATTTATAGAAACCAATACTACTTTTTATAAGTATCTATCTATACTTTGTATAGATACTGTGCTGTTAACGTGATTATACTTCCCATTATGGAATAGTAACATAGTAAGTAATAAAAGTTTATGTATTATATAGTACGTGTGGTTAATTTCCGAAAGCCTTTCCGTTAAATATAAAAAAAAACCCTTCACGACACCCTCGCTTTTCAGAAAGTGTCGACATAAAAAGAGGATATCTTCCAAACACGAAATTATGTAGTGCTTTTAGCAGATAATGGCGTCAGATCTCCCATCAGGAAAAGAATTCACCGAAATCCTGTTACGTTCGCTTCGCAAACATAAACAATCTTAAACGTCCACTAAACTGACGCAAAAATCACCGAGAACGCGACCCTCAAGTCCGACATAAGCACTCCTAAAGCATCCCCTTAATGTCTTCCTTTATTCACCGGTAGATAACAATATTTTTAACGGCCCGGAAAGGACTCCCCGTTTACGTCGGTAAATTTCATTAATTAAATCGCCTCCGCACAGATTTTTCCCTCCGCACCTGGAGGCACCCCGCATCGAGAGGGGGAGGAGCGACATTAGTCCGGCAAAGAGGGGTAGTTAAGGCAACAAACACGTCGACATAAAAGAACCACTAACAATAACTTTCGTCCTTTACTGCGCGCGTGTTCGGCCTCCTTGCTTTCCGCGATGATGATAATAATAATAAGAGAACTCAACGCTGGAAAGATATTGTTGGCGGTGTTGGAGGCGATTTTGGCACTCCTTGGCCCGGCCCTTATCGAGCGACGGTGTTTACTTACGGAAAAGGCACTTCGCGTGCGCTTCATTCGCAAATTAGATAAGTGTAAGCTGTGATTATAGCGAGGTAGAACGCTAGCTGTCAACAGTAGTAACTACTGTTTAACGCTAGATGGCGTTCGTGATTCGCACTTGATGGTGTTGTAGGAGTACAATGTCTTTACTTCTGTATTTTTTGGAAGGGAAGTTAGAAGTGTGATATTTGTTTGCTTATCTCTAGTGGGAACTCAGTTGTGTAACGAACAAAGAAAAGAGAAGACAACCATCCAGTGGGGTATTTGGTCTTAAATGTTGCAAAAATAATTTTTTAAACGAAATAAATACTATACGTTAAAAATTTTAGATAATTTTACGGTTTTAGGGGCACAGAATTGCCCCAAATCCGTACAGAAATTTTAGATTTTAGTGTGTACAGTAACTGAGTAAAGTTTATCTAGTATTTTAATCTTAATTTAAACTATTTGAGGGTAAACAACTCCATTAAAATAGTAATAAATAAATAAAGCAGTAAAATTTATTCGAATATTAGTATAATAAAACAATAATTTTTTCTTCTTTTTCACTACTTGCACAGTTCATTTCCATTATAATACCGTGAGGCTCAGCAAATACTAGCAAACCCAATACCTCCTTAAAAAAGTCTTTTACTTTCCTTTTTTAAGTCTTTCTCATGCTGGTAGGTAGACGATCAGATGTTAACAAGAGTCGATTTGAAACGTCAAAATTGCATGATATTCGCAAATAACTATATTCTCTTATATGCTTATTGCACGCTTCTGCAGCTTCTTCTGAAAGCTGTCCAATTGGAAGTAAAACTCTGAGTTAATTTTTGCACGTCCGTAGCGAGGATATTTAATGTTGGTAGTGACATGGTACCAGTGATATAGATTTACATAAGTACATCTGTTCCGATGGCTCCTGCACACTTTGGAAAGCATAATATTACTTCTGTAAATCGCTTGATAATACTGCCAGATATTTTAAATCCAAGCAATCTACCTAGTAATCGATGCGCGGGAATTTTCGACTGGTATTGCCATCATTGGTATTACCAAAATTCGCCTTAGAAACGTCCATAAGAAGGCCTACCTCGCTTTTAAACCTTTATTGAACTTTTTCCTACCTTAGTGGAACAATATCTTTGTCTACTTGGGTTCTTGTTTGCCATTTTCGTATAAACAATTTGTAGGCCGTATGAAGAAGGCTTTCAAAGAATTGTATTCGCTTGAGTAATATGGAGAGGCCAAATTTTAATGATTCTTCCTTACCGTCCTCTTGTTTCATCAAATTAGCCTTAATTGCTCAGACGTAGCTATAGATATGCAGCATCTCATGGTAGAAATTGTGTGAGTTGCCGTATTATATACCTTTCCATCTATCATGGCAAATAAAAGTTTATGGTTTATCTTAGTGTTTTCAAATTTTATTGCTTTGAGGGCATTTATTTGATTTTCGAAATGTTGAATCTTTTACGAATCTTATTCTAATGGCTCTGGAATACTGTTGTGATGACGTAGTCAGATTTTGCCAAACTTCCTTCTCTCTCCTCTGCAACGGTACTACAAAGCTTTAAAAAATGTTCGCTTCAAAATCACTTTCGTTTTCAAATTTCATTTTATACTAGCCTTGTGACCCATGACATTACCATTTATGCATTAGTTCAAAAGTTGTTTCTCGTTCTATGGAGTGTATATACTTCATCCTTCAAGTACAAAATTAGCCTGGATGCTGTGTGGTTTAGTAGGGCTTGTAACTTCACTGCACACGTAACTGCAACTTCACAGAGCAGTTCCCTTTGGCTCTTTGTAGCACACTGTAGCACACATAGAATTTTAGATTTTATATCGCACTACTTCGTAAAAGGCTGGCTATGACATAAATAGCCAGAGCACCCATAAATGGCTGTTAATGGCAGGATTCTTCGACACTTTTCTTGAAAGCTGCTCTGTACCTTTTTTTTGCTCGAGTTGGACTTGCGAAAAGATCTTTTACAACCTTTGTAGAATCCACTTCGCTTTGAGTGTTTAGGTTTATACGTAAAGCGTAACTCAACTTTTCATCCTCTAGTAATCCAAGTTCTTCTGTTTGTTTTTCGCTGCTTACTTCTTTCCCTTATTTAACCAAACGACTTTGAAGGACGTCCAGAGCTCCTTCTTGAACCTGAAACGTATATTATATGTCTGAAAATGTCATAGAGTCGGTGTAGACCCTAATAAATTCAAATTAATTTTTTTTATGCATAGCTAAGTAAACTAAAATACTTACAATTTAAATAATTTTAAATTGGACTTCACAGTGTGAAAATCATCAAATAACTAATGTTGTATTCTATGTTAATATCCAATGAACATTAAATATTAATTAGGTGAGAAGAGTAAAACTCGTTGAAAAATATATTAAAATTTCATAGCTGTTTCATTAGTTGACAGTTAACCCAATTGACATCTAAATAAAAACATATTGTAGCATAATACCCAAAATTTTCACATGTTATTGTGACTTAGAATATTTCATTTTATCAATTGTAGTCTAATTAATTATTTTACACTTAAACTTTAATATATGTTAATTCATATTTATTTATAAGTAAATTATTAATTTGTAACGCATTTTTCAGTGATTTGAAGATGGCTAATATTACCCGAAACTAGTTATCAAATTTTAATAAATTTTTGAACAAAAAGAACGAGTATTTTACTCTTTTTACCTAATAAATAATTAATGTTTTTCTGCTAACACTATTAATAGCAAGGCAAATTATACTATAAAAATGTTCTTGTGTCGTGTGAAATTCGAATCCCCACAAAAAATAATTATAATAAAATTTTCCTTATCATTAACAATGCTAGCAAACATTAAAACATTAATTATTTGATGATTTTCACACTGTGATTGTAAAGTCCAATTTTAAAATTATTTAAATTGCATAACCGGTTTCCCGACATTATCATAGTATCTGTATTTGATACATTTCAAATGTAGAGTAGGAACTCATCTCCTTCAATAGTTCAGTTGGTAGAGCGGCTTGTCTGGAAAATAAGAGGGTGTGGTTTCGAATGCCACTCGAGGCAAAAAAAAATAGTACAGTGTATTTGCCTTATTATTAACAGTGCTAGCAGGAACACATTAATTATTTAAAACACTTACAATTTATATTATATTTAACAGAAATGATGTTTAGCGAATATGTATAACTTCATTAAAATGTTTCCGAAAGTTACGAGAAAATTTAAGTAAAATATACCACAGTCGGTAAATACATACCTGGTTCTCCAGAATCCATAACCAAAAACTTACACACTTTTTAAAGAACAAAGTTGCAAACGTTCGCGAAATTCGCGAATGCAAACTTTCGACTAGCGGCATCTTGTTGAAGTAGGCTATGTAAAGAAATAATAGTACATTTTATTAGATCAGCCGTTTATGTAATCCGGGAAGTAACTTTATATAAGGTTTTAAACATTTCATAAAATTTTTGCCCAACTTTTCCTGTGTAATACTTCATAGTGATCATTTAAATATTGATAGCAGAAAATTTTAGTTGTGGCTAAAGTTATATTCTTATTAAACAAAAAATTCACACCAAATTTACCTCACCTTAGTCTATAATACTTCTAGCGCATGTGTAGGTGTCGCAAAGGTTTTCTTTATCCTCTTTTCATTATTTTCACAAAGAAAACAAAATCTTCCATGCATAAAATGTCTCCTCCCATCGCTTTTACGAGCTCCAAAAGCTCTTTTACTGATCACAGGCTCCTGAATTAATGTGCGCATCCTATTAGCGCTTACTTAGACGCAGCGCTACACATTTTGCAAAACTAACTCGTTGCATCTTCTGCTTAGTTTGCCCCCCTAACCGAATCAGCTTGGTCGCTCACCGTATATAAAACGTCCCCTGTGATCAGTTTTCGCTCGGTTGGATGGTTAGATAGTAAGCAGCCTTTTGATATTGTACATACCTTCCTATAAATAGAACAGCTTATATAAATTGAAGTAATCATAGTAGATGGACTGAGATTTTAATGACAATAATTAACGTGATATTATTTAATTACATATCCAAAAACAAATATCTGCAATGCATTTTATTAGAATATATATAAAATTGATATTAAATAAAGTATAAGTTTAACGCTATCACCAGTTATTTAGTCAGATTGGTAAATAGAAAACGTTATTATTGATTAAAATGTGAAGTTCAGCTTTCAACAGACGAGCTTTTGATGTCGGAATGGATTTGTATAGTAGCAGATATGACAGCTTCCTATTAGCTAGAGTATATTGAATAAATGTCAGTATAATAAACAGCTAACAGTGTGTAGGAAGGACTTGTTAAATAAAGTTATTCCTTCAGCCGTCAAGTTAGCCGTAAATATTGATTACAAAATCTATATTAAAGGGACGAGAAGTCGTTTGATTGGGACGATTGTAGCGTTATCTATACTGGGTGAGTTTTTTATCTTGAAACAATGAAATATATCTAAAACACTGCATCAAATCAAAAAAAAAGATCTTAATAAGATTTGTTATAATGTAGGGGGCTCACCTCACGCCCCCCAGAGTGAGAGGGGGGACAACTTTGAAATCTTAAATGAGAATCCTCATTTTGTATTGCAGATTCGGATTCTACGCCACCAAGTATGTAGTTTTCGTTTGATACTTTTTTCTATTCGTAACAGACTGCGCTGTAATCGCAAAAAAAAACATGATTGTGAACGTCTAGAAAAAATACACAAAAAGAGAAGCAAGCAAACATGATTTTGTGTTTTTTATTTTAACACACTAACATTTCAAAAAGCCATGTGTTCGAAACTATGCCCCATCACTTCGATACTTTTATTTATTCGCAATTGGAATGCTATTCAACGATACAAAACCGTACTTTATTCAGTACTTGACAAACTGTGAATACTTACACATTGTCCGTGATTTAGATTATTAATTATTAATACAATACAAATTAGTTAGTGTTGAATATTTGAACAATAATGGAGGCTATAACATTACAAGAGAGAATTGAAATGATTTACATCTATGGAGAAAGTGGTAAGAATATCGATGATGCTGTTATCTTTATTCACAACGTTTTCCCGACAAAGTGCGATCGCGCGCTTCTTTTTACCGAGTCGTTCAACAGTTCTCTGCACAGCCAAGAAAACGTAATCGCCGAAAAACAATTGCTGGAGAAAATAATGAAATCGCGTATTTAGCTGCAGTAGCTATATAATCCGCACATTAGTACTCGAGAAATAGCTCGCGGGTCAGGAATTTCTTAGTCCACTATCTACCAAATATTGAAGCGTAGGAAATATCATCCATTTAGAGTTTCCATGCATCAAGAACTTCATGGCGATGATGTTCAAAATCGAGTGCGATTTTGTCAATGGGCGCTTCAACGGATACAAGATAATCCCCATTTTTTTTTTGCTCGAGTATTATTTTCTGACGAGGCGACATTCACAAATCACGGTACGATAAATCGGCACAACATGCATTACTGGAGTATCGAAAATCCCCATTGGTTGCGCCAAGTTGAACATCGACATCCTTGGAACGTAAATGTTTAGTGTGGAATAATTGGCAATAAGCTTATTGGTCCATATTTCATCGATGGAAACTTAAATGATGAAAAATATCGAAATATCTTGCGGAACGAACTTCCCGTGTTACTTGAAGACCTTCCCTTGGACGTACGAGAAACAATGTGGTTCCAACATGACGGTTGTCCAGCACATTATTCAAGAATAGCACGAGAAGTATTAGATCGAGCCTACAATCGTCGATGGATCGGAAGAGATGGTCCGGTGTCTTGGCCTACAAGATCGCCAGATCTTACTTCCTCTGACTTCTTTTTGTAGGGCCACTTAAAGTCTGAAGTTTATACAGAAGTGCCAACAAACTAGGGAAAACACGATTGAGCCAATCACCAACGCTTGTTAAAGGATTACGCCGGAAACATTTCTCAGTTGTGTGCAACCATTCCAACTGCGAATAAATAGTAGTGGACAATAGTAGTGTTCCTGTGTAGTAAACACCTGTTGAATTTGCGCTCCGTGAAATTTTCTTTCCTACAGACGGAAAAATAGTGGTTGTTTTTTTGGAATTGGTGCTAAAAGAACAGTAAAACTAGTTCCCTACAATAACCTGAAATCAGATTTAAAAGTCACTAATAACAAATGCAATTATAGATATACTTAGTTATTGTGTTTATCATAACAAAGTTGAACATATCGTCGGAATTGTTTTTCTGCTCGAGGTTAGCTTTTTTCTTACTCTTAGATACGAAAACATGCACCATATGTTTTAAATCCTAACCGAATATAAAACAATATAGTGAACAAATAAAATCCGTTCCTCTCTCTTGTGTCAATTCCTATCGCGCTCCAGCCCTCTCTGTCTGTCAGACACCACGAAGGACCCCGTTGGTGTGAAGAGTAACTCCCTTCCATCCTCAATAAACAAATAAATAAAGGAATATGACACGAAGTAAAAAAAAGAAAGTTAAAGACAGCGATTGTGAATCAAGCAATCTAGAAGAAGAAATCACTAATAATGAAATATACAATATGTTAAAAGAAACGAGAAAAGTTATCGACTTCTTATCAGAAAAAATTGAGGAATTACAAAGAGAAAATAGAAAAATGAAAATAATGCTGCAATACGAAGAAAGAGAAAACAAAAATCTAAGAGACAGGGTAAAAGAGCTATAGATAACTGTTGAAGAAATGGAAAAATAAAAAATTAAAAACAATATAATAATCAATGGAATAGATAAACAAGAGAACCTAGATGAGCAGTGAGTAAAATAATGGAAAAACTAAATGTAAACTGCGAGAAAGGCATTATTAAATGTTACAGAAAGAACGAGAGCATAGATAATAGTCCAATCGTGGTAGAACTGAAAACATGGGAACTTAAGACCAATGTACTGAAATCAAGGAAAAGCATAGGAAGAATAACTGTGAAGCATTGCCAACTTAAAGGAAAAGGCGACATATTCATAAATGAACAGTTAACAAAAATGAACAACACCCTATTCTACAAAGCGAGAGAACTGAAAAAAAAAAAAACAAAAAGATCAAATACGCGTGGACCAGAGACGGAAATATTTATATCAGGAAAACCGAATCAAGCCAGAAAAAGAAAATCAAAACCCAAGCTGACCTCGCAAATTACCAATAAAAACAACAAAAAGAAAAATAATAAAAAAATCATGTATAGGTTCTACATGCAAAACATAAGAAGCATCAGAAATAAGATAATAGAAATAGAAACAATACCAAAAATAGAAAAACACCCTGACATAATTGCTCTAACGGAGACCTGGTTGTCTCCCACAGACGAGCACCTATACCAACTGGCAAACTACAACGCAGAGTTTAAATCTAGAGACGGTAGAGGAGGCGGAATAGCTATATACGTAAAGGATAATATTAAATATATATAATATAAGTTTTGCTCAATAAGACATTAAACAGCATTGAAATAATAACGATTACATTAGACAACAGCATTACAATAACAGTTGTATATAAACCACCACACGTTCCACCATGCCATAAGAACGACTCTGAAAATAGAAAAACCGAAACAAAAGTACTACAAATACTACGAGCTAACCCTAACAAATCACCGAAAACTAAATAACCAAATAACACAAATAATAGATAATGAAGTAAATACATTTGAAGAAATATCAGTAATGCCACAGAAACTAATAGAAGACAATCAAACCACGAAAAAAATAAAAAGAAGACAAGAATGCCCCTGGATAGACGAAACCCTACTAAAGCAAATTAAAAACAGAAACAAATACTACAAACGACACGTAAAGCACCCGCAAAATGAAAACTATAGAATCGAATACCTTGCAGAAAAAAAGAATACCTGTATATGATGAAAACCGCAAGGAGAAAATATTACACACAAAAATTCGAAAAATACAAAAACGATACTGCGAAAACATGGAACGTGATAGTTACCGAACTAAAATGCAAGAAAAGAGACAACCGAGAAATACAAGCAATCGAAAGAGAGGATAAAACTATTACAAAAGACACTAAAGAAATAGCTGAAGAAATGAACAAATACTGCGCAAATATAGGAAGACTATTAGCAGAGAAGCAACTATCGCTCTCAAATATCCCACCCACGACCACGGTGACTGAAAATATAAATGCAAGATTTGAACTAAGGCCCGTAACCGAAGAAGAAATACTCAGAACAATACTAGAACTGAAAAACAATAAAGCACCAGGTTATGACAAAATAACTACAAAAATCATGAAACAAAATAGAGACAAATTAGCACCCCTACTAGTAAAACTTACCAACAACACAATAAAGAATGGCGAATATCCCAAAAAAAACTTAAAACAAACCATAATCATACCCATATATAAAAAAAAAACAACAAACTGCACCCGGAGAATTACAGACCTATTTGTTTAGTATCTGTAATTAACAAAATATTAGAAAAAATCATACATAATCAACTAAGTGAATACCTAACACGAAACAATATTATAAACAAAAGGCAATACGCATACCAAAAACTCTGGAACAAACATGAGCTACAAACGATCTCATAAACAAATAAAACCGAAGTAGGAAAAAACAACACACATTAGTGCTTTTCATAGACATGAAAAAAGCGTTTGACACAATATCTAAAGCAAAAATGATTGAAAAGATGGATAGTATTGGCGTTAAGGAACAGAAAACATGTTGATCAAAACGTATCTAACGGATAGGGAACAAACGACTATAGTGAACAAAACAGAGAGTTCACGATTAAAAGCGGAGTATGGAATACCTCAGGGTGATAATCTACCACCACTGTTATACATTGTATATATCAACGATATTTTCAACGTGCAAGCTCAAGGCGAGATCTACGCATACGATCTATGCATAGTTTATTCAGATAAGAATTTGCAACAAATGCAGCACAATATTAACAACGATATAAAGAAAATCGAAAGTTGGTGCTACAATAACCTAATAACCATAAACGAAAAACAAAACGGATACATGGTCTTCACACGGAAACGACAAACACCCAAATTCAATATTACAGTAAAAAATCAAACCATATGACAAACACATCAAACAAAATACTTGGGAACTATAATAGAACACAACTTAAAATGGGATACCCACATACGCAGCCTAATAAAAAGAAACACAACAACAATAGCAGGGATAAGTAAAATAAGAAACATATTACCGTTACATATGAGGAAACCAATATACCATTCTATATTCACATCCAACATAAACTACCTAATAAATATATGGAGCCACACAAGCAACAAAAATTTAAATAAATTACAAAGACAACAAAATAAAATACTGAAAATACTTTATAGCATAGAGAGAAGAACACCAACTGCAGAAATATATACAAATGCACAAGAACTGAATATACAACAAATCATACAATTAAATAATATGATGTTAATACATAAAATAGAAAAGAAAATGGTAAAAACTGACTCTAGACTAAGAAAAAACATAGAAATACACAATATAAGAAGACGCTCTCATTTAAGAACTGAAAAAACAACTAGCAACAAACTCATAAAAACCCCAAATAATGAAACCATTAAACAATATAACAAACTACCAAAGGAAATTAAGGACTTGACACACATCAAATTCAAGAAAACAATAAAAACCATGATAATGCAACACAAGATATAAAACCGAAAAGTTGACGGATTGCTGTACCTACAAAATCGCTCTCGATACCGCTACTCCGAGGCGAGGCAGGCCAGCCTCACCACCTTGGATGAGGACAGAGAGCGGGAAGCCAACAGCGGACACGAAGACATGACTGTATACATGTACTGTATATATTTTACCTTTTTCATCTGTTAATTTTGTTATATAAATGTATACATATTTGTCAAATAAAGAACTTTCAAACACAAATAAATGTATCGAAGTGGAAGGGCACATTTTCGAACACATTTTCTGATAAAGTAAAGTAAAGTTCTTCGTTGTTGAATGGCTTTTGAAATGTTATTTAATGTTAAAATAAAAAAACACAAAATCATGTTTGCTTGCTTCTCTTTTTTTGTGTATTTTTTCTAGACGTTCACAATCACGTTTTTTTTGCGATTACAGCGCAATCTGTTACGAATCGAAAAAAAAAATTCAAACAAAAACTATATACTTACTTCAATTAAATAGAAGGTAAATCGAGCACTGTGAGATATACTGATAATTAACAGGAAATACCAATAAACTTCGGTCTCACAAATTCTTTAATCTTGAAAAACACAATGTACATTTCGTTAGCTAAGCTAACATCTTCAGTGTACAAGTGTATTGTCAAATACTAAATGCGTAAATATAGTTAAGTATATCCTAGGCTACAAAAATTATCAACAGGACTACTATATTCAATAAATTCTAAATATTTTAATTGAGGGGTGTTAAATCAGTATTGAGCAAGCTATTAATATGTTTTTCATATAAATAGCTTCCCACATATTAAGATTTTACAATTTAAAGACTTAATTAATTCTAAATCATCAATTGAAAAAGTATGTCCTGTATTAATAAAATGATACGCCAAAGCGGATTTATCGGCATTGTGATTCTTAATATGATATAAATGCTCTTTAAATCTAATCTCCGCATTCCTCTTTGTTTGGCCTATATATTACTTTATTACAATACTACATTGTTTGTTATATATCTAACACAACTTATCTATACAAACTTATAAACAAAAATCACAACATTCTTTTCTTAATAACTAGATTATTGAACATACCGCTTTCGGAAGATAATTTTTAAAAAAAGAATTAAATATATATATCATATAGCAGAAATTAATGGTTACAAGAAAAGTGTGATAGATAAAATTAAAATAAGTTAGAAAATAAGAGGTTATTAAGAAATATAACTACACTTATTCAGTGAAAATAGTGGAGAAAAAGTTTTGCAGATTTAACTTTAATAAATTATGGGTAAACCAGATATTAAAACTTGTGTTAAAAAATACAATCTTAGTCCGGTTTTTCAAAATTCTAATACTTTAAGAAATAAATTAAAATTTAATATTGAAATTATTGATTTAAAAAATGTTCTGGATTTGATAAGATCAAATGCGGTGTTGTAATAAAGTATATATAGCCAAACAAAGAGGAATGCGGAGATTAGATTTTAAAGAGCATTTATATCATATTAGAAGAATCACAATGCCGATAAATCCGCTTTGGCGTATCATTTTATTATACAGGACATACTTTTTCAATTGATGATTTAGTATTAATTAAGTCTTTAAATTGTAAGAATCCTTAATATGTGGGAAGCCTATTTATATGAAAAAACATATTAATAGCTTGCTCAATACTGATTTAACACCCCTCAATTACAAATATTTTAGAATTTATTGAATATAGTAGTCCTGTTGATTAATTTTTGTAGCCTAGGATATACTTACTATATTTACGCATTTAGTATTTGACAATACACTTGTACACCTGAAGATGTTAGCTTAGCTAACGAAATGTACATTGTGTTTTTCAAGATTAAAGAATTTGTGAGACCGAAGTTTATTGGTATTTCCTGTTAATTATATACTTACTTGATGGCGTAGAATACGAAGCTGCAATACAAAATGGGGATTCCCATTTAAGATTTCAAAGTTGTCCCCTCTCCCACTCTGGGGGGGTGACGTGGCACCATTCAGTGAGCCCCCTACATTATAACAAATCTTATTAAGATCTTTTTTTGATTTGTTGCAGTGTTTTAGAGATATTCCGTTGTCTCAAGGTAAAAAACTCACCTGTATATTAATATACAAACAAACCCACTTATACTGTACTACATATTTTTTTTTATTTAGATCTTTTCTACAGTATCAGAATCTTAAAACAGGTTGTATAGTTTCGTGTATGCTGTATCTTCATCGTTGAAACTCGGTCTTGGATGCGTCAGTATCGCGCTCCAGTTTTCCAATATTAATAACGTCAAAAGCCGGAAGAACTAAATTTGATTTTGATTACTTTTCCTAGGAGCATATCCGACAACTTTCGCGTAACTACTGCTACTGTTACTATGTGCATTTAAGCGGCCATTTATTAAAACAATGTTCTCGAGAAGTTTGTCCAATTCCATATAGACGGGGCGCTTGCAGTTCGCCCTGATGCTCGGCCCTTTTAACTTTTAATAATCCGCGCGGTTCGTAAAATACGGCACAGTTCGTTCGTAATATTGCTATTTTTGAGTCGCCGGATTTTACATGAACGCGGCTTTTTCAGTAACTCCGGCGTACGTATTATTTTCCGCGAGTGTTTTTCCGTTGAATTATTGAAACCTGATACCGTCGGCGACTGTTTGTTTTCCCGACCCGTCGGTTTTATTGACCGTGGGTGTATGTGTATGTGTGAGATTTAATGGGTTAAATTGGAAAGTTTAAAATATGAAATTTCAATCCCTTGCTGCTCGCACGAGCATATTGAATTTTTCGTGGCAATGTGAATGGGAGAACCCTTGAGGCACCAGATTCAGATTGTGATGAAACTTGTCAGAGATAATAGCGTATTTTCACGTGCATGCCAGTGAATTCGGCAAAAATTCAGTGCAGGGGAATGAGACAGCCCTGAAGACCGAATTATTTTTATTTGTATTCTCGAAAAAAATAATTTTAAACGTAAAATTGACATAATGTTGTTTTATAATACGGTCATGTGAAATACAGCGGATGTTGCACTAAAATACAACTCTTGCACAATAGATACATGGACGTAGCTAAAAATTTTGTTAGAGGGGAGCCATAAAAAATCGATTGAATATAACTATCGAATGGGAATAAAAACTTGATACTAATTTGATGATTGTGCTTATTGTATGTGAAAATTTGTTTCACCCTGAACAAAGTAAATTCACAAGTGGACGGGCAGGTCAGCGTATTGCCAATTGAGCTGAAAAAAATTGGTGAGTGCGAGTTTTTGTGAGTAGGCCTCTGATGCATCAAAAAAATAAAAACTATATTTTTTTAACGGCGAAAAAACGCATTTAATCGTATAAATTCATAATTTACATCATTATATTCTTCTATATCAATTCTTACTCCCGTGACCGCACTCATATAACATCAGTAAATTGTAGTAAGTAACAAAGAGCCGGGCCCTTTAGTTTAGTGGATAACGCACTCGATTTCTAAATGCAAAGTCTGGAGTTCAAGGTTTTTTAGGTGGTTTAAGTAAATTGTCATTATTTACGTTAATTTAATCTAGGTAACTGGTGTTTTTTTTTAAATGTGTCAATTTAATGTGTATCCAGTTAGCACCATGAAAGCATACTCGTTGCAAGAAAAGAACTTGATAGATTTTATTATTGGTGAGTGTTAGGAAAATTGCTTCCTTGCGTCTCGGGTGTATGCGCAGAAGTACCCTAATAGAAAACATCCAGATAAAAGGGTATTTGAAACACTGTTGGACAGATTTCGTACCACAGACAACGTTGCCTACATAAAGCGACATAAAACAACAATTGTAAGCGAAGCAAATGAATTTTTGGTATTAGGAGCAGTCATTGAAAAACCGCATAGCAGCAAGAAAGATTGCTAAGGAATTGGATTTAAGTCACATGACTGTATTTAGGATTCTGAAAAACCACAAAATACATCCCACAGTGTTTCGATTTTCACAAGTTAGCTGAAAAATTATTCTTACATTTTTTGCCTCGAAAATATTGGTTGTATGCGTATTAATTTTTTTTCTGTATATAATTACCATCATCATCAGTTGTGTGTATACAGGGTGTCCCAGTCATCAAGAAATGAAAGATTGTCAACAAACTGAGTTTTTTCAAACATTATTTTATGAATTGTTATATATCGTCGAACTGCATGCCTTAAAAATACTTTGTACATAACAGGGTTTCCATTTTTCAGGCTACTTATCAAAAGGTTAAATAGAACAGTCAGTATATTATGTAATATCTGGATAGTCCAATCTCAAACAAGCAAATTGATATACGGTACTAAATAGTTTCAATCGGTATTTTTTTTAGTTATTTACTGTGTTGTCTCGAAAACAATTTAACGGCTTAATACACCGCCATTTTTATTTTTTTCTAATTTGATCAAAAATTAATGTTACTGTAATCGCCGTAGGCTCTGTAGCGTTATTTTAATGTATTTGTATACAAGATGTTTCATAATGTAACTTTTTCTAGAAAATTTTGAATTGAACACAATGTATATTTCGGTACATTCGTCTTTTTGCAAGCTTTTATTTGGTATTACATTTGTTGAAAAAAATATTAAAGAACAGTAATAGAGTTAATTGATGATTAAGATAAAATTTTTGATCGAAAAATAAAGTTAGAAAGTTTAGTAAACCCAAGGTACATGCAGGGATAGTCTATGTTGCGCACAGTTTAGACTTAGATTTTCGTTCAGAGGGATCGTGTAACTAGGTTTACCTAGCTTCTTCTATTTAATGAAAATACTGTTTCATCGAAAATATATATTGAATAAAATAAAAGCGATAAATAAAAAAGCTAAACATTAAAGTATTACAATACACCTAACACGTGTGGGTTAGGTATTCAAAAACAAAACTACGTTTATACAAATACTCCACCTACTACTTTATAACATATAATAAATCAATAAAAATATAAAAGTAAATTCATAAATAGTAAATTATTCATCCTCACTATATTCTTCCTCAGTCGAATCAGCTACAACATAGTCCTCTAACTCAAAGTAATTATGGTTGGACGGAAGTAGAAGAGTATTTACCGAAGGCAATATTAAATCTAAAACCTCGGAAGGGAGACTTCCATTTTTTTGGAGTTTCCCTAAGCCTATTAATTACAGGGTCAGATGTGATAATTAACATATTTAGCAAATTTCTATTCGTTGCAATACATGATCGCTTCCGAGTATTATGTTCTCGAAATCTTCTGCAATCTTTATTGCGAGCTTTCTGGGCCTCCTCAGATAGCTGCCCGATTGGCAGAAGAACCAATTGTATCAGCACTGTGCACAAATATTTTGTGCACCGTATGTTATCAGTAGTTTGTATCTTGCGAAAAAGTTCGAAATTTTTTAATGTTAATTTTATAGCCGGATGACAAAGCTCTTAATAAGGTACCAAATCTTCGTAGAAGAATCTAGCCCTGTAATCTCTGCGCTTAGTTCAGTGTTTCCGAAAACTTCGGGCAGTATTGCTGCCATACTTGAACCATATCCGGCTTTCGGTTTATCCAGAAGGAGACCTAATTTCTCCTTAAGCTCCTTCTGCACTAAAGTGGTACCGTTACGATTTCTTACACTTTCCTTCATTTTCTTACAAACCTCTGTATTTTCACTGTACTCTTTATTACGGAGGCCAAGTTTCTACTACCAGACAATCCGCTGAAACTTCTCGGCAACCACTAGCTCGGATTTACTTCTCGAAATTTACTAAATCCTCAACACGTTCTTCTTTTGTTCTGTCGCTCGATTCCACAAATTCTTTGCGAGACCGTCCAGATGTGTGACAACATTCTGGTGTTAGTAACTTCGAATGATCAAGGATAGCAGGAAACTGTAAATCTCCTGCCATCCATCCCGCATATTTGCTTAAAAAGCGCGTTCTCGGACTCTTCCCACAATTGCACCACTTATCTGATAATTTCGAGGAAAACCTGCATATCGCATTTTTTGTTTCCCTCAATGATGCCTCCGCAACCCTCGAAAAATCGTATTTTGCCAACAAAAATTGGTACAGCATGCTGTTTCGGTATTTTTTCCCATGCTTCAGCCATTCATTAAACAGCTCCAATTTTTCAATAAAGTAGCAGTCTAAAATTAAAAAAAAAAACATAGTTGTACAAAAGTGTGCAGCTAAAATCTGTCATATTTTGAAGTAGAAACTTGTAGCTACAATATAATCAATCTTGGCCTGGGGGCACACGGGGCATATAGTTTTCGAGACAGATGAAAAAAAAATCGGCGAAAAGTCGACAAAATTGAAGAAAGAAGATTTTTTAAATCATTGAGCTGAGCTTTTACAGTTTATAGACAAAATTAGCAAGTACTTACCTTTAACTTGAGAATCCATCACACTGAAATATATATATATGCTAATAAACAGCACGGTGGAGTATTAGCACAAAGAGGTGCAAAGAACAATAAATGCAAATTTACTTATCCTTCCCTTTACCCTGGGCTAATTGATTCCATTAAACGATTATTAGGAGAACAAAAAATGTTAAATCCTATCTTTGAAGGGTTGTTTTCACTGTCAAAACTTCACTTTTCAACAATTCGCCAATGACCTTTTGTCCAACTAACTTTTTATATCGACACTGTGCATCCCTACCACTTTCAACGCCACCAACATTAACCCTATGGATTATGAGCGAAAAGTTGATTTGCGTGCGACGCTCGATAGATCCGTAGAAATAATGATTTTTTTAATTATGTTCTATTCACTGACGAATCCACATTTCATTAATAACGAACTAGTAAACTGTCACAATTTCCATTTTGTGATAACCGAAAATCGTCATCTTTTTCATACCTTGGATCGCAGCATTAGGTGGAGTTTGAACGTGTTTGGATGCATATAGGTGTCATGTAATTGGTCCACATTTCTTCAATAGACACCTAAAATGGAAACGAATTTCTAAGCTTCCTTAGAGAGGCCTTTAAGTGCCCTTTGGAAACATTCCCTTAAATATTAGAAACCGGATGTGGTTTCAACTAGACGGGGCTCCTAATAGGTGGATCGGAAGTGATAACACCAAATATGCTGGGGAACGTTAGAAGAGCATTTGAAAAAAGAGCTATGTTGGCATTGGAGAAAATGGCAATTATGTTGAATGCTAGTGCCGTTCCATTTATTTTATTGCGTTTTTTTTTTCCTTTATTTTATAGATACACACAAAAATCGCTTATTATTACCTTTTTATACAAAAATATTTACTGTTGTTTTGTTTAGTTTGTATCTACTTCTTAGCGTTTATGATATTCAGGTAAATTATGAAAAATAAAGTTTCTTCGAATAGTAAAATTAATTAAATAAATCAATGTAGACATACACCGGACGTTCCATTTAAAATGGGGACGAATAAAATTCACAAAATTTGTTCGCCAGCAACTAAATCATATCAGCTCTTTCTTGCAAACGAGTATGCTTTCATGGTACTGACGGATGCATGGCAAATTGACGCATTCAAAAAATCACCAGGCTCCTAGATTAATTAAGTAATTCACAATTTACTAACCACTTAAAAAAATCCAAATAACTTAAAAACTAGTGGAGATAGTTATAGGGACTCCTAATAGTGGTTTGAAGAAAATAAAAATTCCTATCTATCAACGTAAAAATATACTGCGTATTCCATTTAAAATTAACAAAGTTACGCACGAGTAAAATTCACAAACTTGACTTAGTACTTGAACATCCTGTATACTACTAGAAAACGTTGAATGTCGCATTCAATCAGCGAAAGGATTTGCTATTTAGGTTTTATTTCACTTCTCTAAATTAATTCGTTTCGAGATACTAAACTTTTTTGCAACATTGGCATTTTTAAACAAATTGAAATATCTCATAAACAATAAAATTAGGTATAGGGAACCTTAAATAAAATTGTTCTAGTTTTTATGTACCACTTCAAAAATGCCATAAAATATAGACGTTCCATTAAGTAAAACATAACTTTGATGCGCTGCTAAATTTTGAACACCCTGTATATTGCACATTATTTTTAAATTGTGATCTAATTCGCCTACATATATCCCAATATAAAAAATTTCAAAAATCTTTGCCATTTGACTACCAGAGACCACGGCTTACCGCTGTTACACCCGTAATAGTGTAAACCATGTAATATTGGAAAAAGAATAAAGGACACAAATAATAATAAAAATTCTTACACTTAAAAAAAAACATGAAAAAACTCAAAAATCATACCTTTGATTTCAACAACGCAACAATTTTAAACAAAGAACAAAATTTAAAAACACGTAATATACTTGAAATAATTCAAATTTATAAACACAAAAATGCAGTCAATGATGAAACCGATATACAATATTTCACAAAATTATATAATTTAATTTTATAACTAAATACAATATTTTTAAAGAACTATTTAATTACAAAATTCAAAAACAAATAATCAAAACATTTTATTTTAAAACGCAATCTTTAAATAAAACATATTAATATATTCAAACTCATAGTAAACAAAACAATTTGTCATTTATTAAACAAAAACATTTTATTTATAATTTACACTTTTTACATTTATATTTATATACTTGAAAAAGCTTTGCAATAAAGCAAAACGTTGTAGTACTCATTCATGTTTTCAATATTTACGATCTAAAAACCAAGAGAAAAAGAAATTAAAAATAATTATTAAATTTAATTTTTGCAATTAAATTTAAATTGTTGCGACACGTGGATCGCAAAACAAAATCACGGTGCAATCATATGTAAAATTTGTACATTTTAAATACAAGTTTAAATGCGCATACTGGCTGCAATGTGTAGACATAGTTCAAGCGTTCACAAAGTAAATTACTACGAGTCCTAAAGGTTACGGTAATATCAAAGATAAGACGCCCAACAGCTTATACCATCGCCTGTACAAGCAATACGATCAGGATAATTTTTTTCTTTTAATTGAAATGCTTTAAAAAGTATTTTTATCTTATTTAAACATATTTGATTTTAATTAATATAAACGGCAAATAAAAATGGCCTCAAAGCTGACTCTTGCGGTACTCCGTGAATTAAATTAGTAATATCACTAGTTACTAAGCGTCGTATTTTAACATATTTAGTCCCTAAAGATATGTTTTTACGAATTCTAAAACAGTGCTATGGATATCGTATCTGAAAAGTTTGAAATGAGAAAATTACGCAATGATCACCAGTATCAAATATACCTGAGTAGTCAATAAACACATTTGCAACGTTTAAGCTTTTATCAAGACTGTGAATCACCTGATATTAAGAGATTGTATTTCAAAGGTTAAGCAATTTTATCGAGTGGAAATAACTTAGGTATCATAGTAGAAGCGTAGCGTCTGTCTCATAAATCACTATATTCTCTCCAATATAAAAATTAAACAGGTGCACATTTCCTAGAATTTCCGGGCTGCAAGCAACTCCTTACACTGTTCACTTTGCTAATATACCGACGCGCGGCCGCTAGTCCGTTACTCTTCCCCGTGGACTTTCGCAAGTTCTATCACCTCTAGCACTAGTCTCGAACCCGCCACAAGTTCGCTAGCGAACCGTCCAAATGTAATAACAACATAAACAGAGGAACTTTGGCCTGCACTTACCTAAGAAGCTCTTAGTTCTCGTGTTTAACACAGACATGGTTATGCAATGTATAAGCAAGGGATACTAGCGACTAAGGTGCTCGTTTGAAAGATGTCGTCTAAATTAGGGCAAATAAAAGCTCATACGAGGATGACGAAATGTTGCAAATGCAACACTGATGTTTGAGAAATATGAAAATAAATTAGTGCTGGGAAGAACGCAACTTTTATTCACTACTTTGGATTTGGCGAAGCTAAAAACTCGGGCAACGTAGCGTTCGTATTGCTACATTGGATCATCATAGTATAATAACTATGTCAAAACGTGCATAAAGATCCAGCATATGACAGGGATTGATCCCATTATATACCATATGGAAGATTGAATATACAGAGTGTATCAAATAAAAAAGTAAATTTTGCTTGGGTGTTAACTACATGACATATAAAGTACAAACCCACCGAAACCGGATTTCATCATTAAAGAATAAAAAAAAAGTAAATATAAATAAAATTTAAAGCCAAAAATTCTTTAGTCCGGGGCCTGATGCAAGGAAACGTCATGTTAAGCACCCGCTAAACGTGGTATTATGTATAAATACATTGCACTCATTTAGTATTATTCTTAATGGTATGGCGTAAGTTCATTTAACGTCATTCTGAATAGAGGCCCTTGTAAAAATAGCGAAACTGAGGCATTTTAAATTTCTTCTCTTTATAAAATAAACATTCCTTTTTTGTTAAGAGCATTCTACGTAAGTCTACAAAGTATTATTTTAATATCCTGATAAGACGTTCGGCTTTCATCGGATATGCGATTTCAGTAGTTGCAAAAAACGTAAATATTTTTCTTTTGCTTTGCATTCCCGCGCTTTTACCGATGCATCAAGCTTCGATTTTTTTTATATCGGAAATCATGACGGTCCTGAAAAGGATCGTTTTTTCGAGACGGGAAGAATTTAAATAAAATGGTCGAAGTGGCTTGCACTCCAAGCGGCGATCCACACAAAACTAACAGCGGTAATTGCTGAATGATAGTGGTATGTGGGGGTATACTCGGGACAGCATTTAGGTTGCGCACAGGTGCGGCTCTAGCCTACTGCATTTATAAAAACAATTTCTCGTTAATGCTTACAGATAGACCCCCTGTGCATTAAAACTTAATTGTATATGATTACAGCTGCTACATATTATTATATTTACCTCTATATCTGATACACCCTGTATATTTACGCGTGTTTCGAAATGTAATAACAATTTTTAATAAACTATTAATCTGAATCTCGATGATTCTAAATATAAATAATTATTATTTACGTAACAAGGCAGTAAATTACCGATCTAGTTTGTAGAGTCAAGGGAGTTTGTCAACGACATTTTACTGCCGTGGTACATACAATATTTTTTCAACTGCTACCTGCTACCATCCTTTACCACAGCCAGCATGGTATCCATGTTTGAATGATAAATTGTTTGACATCCATCCCAATTTATATAATTCGGATCAGTATCAATTTAGTATGGTAAAGTGTATTCTGTGTACTTTATTGTCCTAAAATAAGTAGCTAGATATTTATAAAGCTGTATTAGCCTCCCAAATAAGTGTCATAACGTTGTACCACGAAATATGGGAGTCGATTTTTTCTTTGTAATTAATGTTTCTAACGCATTTTTTTGTTGTGGTAACAGTGTGACATAGAGTTGTTACGCCTTCTTAGGCAAATCGATACCAAAACGCAAAAAAAAAAACTCCTAAGTCTGACTTACCGTAGATCTCGCTTATGGAACCCTAGTTGCATAAAGACGGGGTGTTCGAAGAGGTGGTGAAAAGGCGCTACTGTGGTTTAGAACCACCTACGAGGTTCTTCACATAAACCCAGAAACTGTCTGTTAAAGGAGGAAAACCAAGAGAAATAAACGAAATTGAAACACGATAAGGCTTGCTTAGGTGTTGTAGCATCTTGAATATCGGCAAGAAGAAACGACAACACACATAATTATCACAATTCAGTAGGATAATTCAAAACTGCGCAAAAGTTAAACACGAAAATTAAAATTACGTGAAAATATGAAATAAAAGTCTAACTATTTAAAAAAACGTATTTAATTTATAATGTGATTCAAATTCTTATCAAAACACAAAAAAAAGTAATATAAATTGGTCAATCTCTATTAAGAAGAAAATAAATCGAATTGGCCCAGCTCTAGCAATAAAAATGTGTACCAAGGTGTATAGACAATACGTTTTACTAAAATAACACAAAATATCGCCGCAGTACGTTCAGACAAACAAATCTATTAGTAAAGTTGTTGATTGTGGATTAAACTGAAATATACAGAAAAGCATAAGATATCTCGGTCCCAAATACTTGTACAAATGATCGTAACAATTTTATGGTATGTAAACTGTATAATTTGAAAATAACTGTAGAACTTTAATTTATCTATTGTAAATAATGTTTAAATTTATGCTTGTATTTGAAGCCAGCTGCCACGATTTTGCAATACAGGTCCCCATTTTTTTGCGAAGTTGTTTTTGTTATCAAATAATAAAGAAGGTCAAGGATACAAATGCAAGAGACCCGTTGCAAGTCCAGAACATAAGTATGTATATAATGATCCACTTCTGCGCCAGAAACACCTCTGCAGAATATTTAGATAAACCCCACAAGGTTATCCCATATTTAATTACAGAATGAACCTCGCTGTAATAAAAGGACAAAATATTATCAATTACAGCTGCGCCTCTTAGTGACAGAATTTGAAAGCAACTCTTATTAATCCTGGAGATGACCCCAGCACACTGCGCACCCAATTCGAATGTTTCGTCTAGCTCAACACCGAGAAATTTTACATCCTCTACAAGTTGAAGAAGATAGATCCGTTTATTTTTATGATTTCTCTGATTGACTTCTCATGCACCAAGCAATATTGCGATTGCCTCTGCTTAATCCAGCAAAACCAAGGCATATTTTCCCAGTTGAAAAGTAATCATCTTATATTAATAACCTCACTATGGATTTCAGCTCCAGTCCCGTTCTCATTCTTTAAACCAAATCAATTCCCTGAATCTGCCTCTATAGTTGGATTGATTCCAATTTATCTGATCTGTGATCTGGACTTCAAAATCTCTGTTAAAACGATCTAAATCATATAGTGTAATCTCTCTCCCATTCAACATGTTGGACAATATTATTGTGTCCCAGTGCTGCATATCTACTACACGGCAATTCTTGCAATCTGAGATGCTCCATTCTTGTCCCATTATCACTAAATAGAGAGAAGGAAGGTCTAAGGTGGTATTCCATTGCTGTTGTAGGAGTAGTCTTCATTGCTCCTGTTATAGCAATTTGTTGCTGCATCTTTGTTCAGCATACCACAGATGCTTAATCAATGATGTAACCGCCATGTTACATCATGTTTTCCATGGGCTTTTCTAGCCAAGCGGAGCTGTCTCCGTCCTGGTATTAATTCTTCGAAACTTTCGATTCCAAGTAAACTTGAAGTGGAAAATAACACCAGGATTACTTCCTCTGCCACCTTTATTTCTTCACTCCGGGGTTTTAGCGGTCTAAGACCATTCCCCCTTCTCGTGAACGTTATTTGGTCATTTTGGAAGGAACGATATTTAACACTATTCCTGGGTGCATCCTTGCACAACCTGTAGAGCATTCTACGACATGTTCCCCGTCATATTATTGCATTTATCCTAGATCACAAGTTCTATTAAAGGCATGAATGTTGATGCCATTTGGTCATTGATTCAGTAATCAATACGACAGTTAGAGATTATAATTAAGTTTATTCCCAACACATATTTTATTATAAAAGACATTCTATTACATTTTTTTTTCTTTATTTTGGAACTGCATTTTTGTTCATCATACCACAGATGCTTAATCATGGATGTAACCGCCATGATATATGTCCAATATATCACATTAGGTGTTAGCCTCCATGTTTTCCATGGGCTTTTCTAGCCAAGAGGAGGGTTGTCTCCGTCCTGGTTTTAATTCTCTGAAGCTTTCGATTCCAAGTAAACTAGAAGTGGAAAATGACACCAGAATTACTTCTTCCACCAGCTTTATTTCTTCACTCCGGAGTTTTAGCAGTCTAAGGCCATTCCTCCTTCTCATGAATGTTATTTGGTCATTTTGGAAGGAACGATATTTAACCCTATTCCTGGGTGCATCTTGCATAACCTGTAGAGCATTCTACGACATGTTCCCCGTCATATTATTGCATTTATCCTAGATCAGAAGTTTTATTAAAGGCATGAATGTTGATGCCATTTGGTCAATGATTCAGTAATCAATACGACAGTTTGAGATTAGGATTAAGTTTACCCCCAACACATATTTTATTATGCAGTTACATTTTTTTCATTATTTTGGAATTAATTCCCAAAATTAAACGGAAACTGTTTTCATCACGTATGTGCTCAAATTCTGCAATCCCCAAACGGTTAATTGAATTATTTTATAATATGTATCTTTCCGTCATATCCAGGCAGTAATAACTAAATACACAACCACAAATGTACACCTAATATGAAACCATCAATTACGTCACTGCACCCTCATTACCTATTTAATTAAAATGGCCGTTCGCACTACCAACTATTACTACAAACTGCAAACTCCACTGACAGCCGAATAGAAGCGATCCCGAATTAATAATTATCGTAACATGGGGTACACAGGCTGGCAAACAAAACAAACCCACGTCCCTCATTTATTAAACCGACGTGCGGAGCCGAGGTTATAATTCATATTTATACGATACTCCGACGATATACATAATATTGTTAACATGGCTCCGATGTTATTTATTAATTCATTAGCGCCCCCTATTCGGAATCGCACCAATCTCGATATGGTTTAGGTATTGGGCGGTAATGCGCAGACGCGGCAGTCGTCCGTTATTCAAAACGTCGTTTATTTTAATGCCGGTCACAAGCGAACCCCTACACGCTTTCACAAACCGATTCGAATTGAATTTATTGTCGATTGGTTCTGTTATTACTGTTGTATCTTTGTTCGTAGGACAGGAGAACTGCCCATTTGACTATATCAAGATATACGACGGTAAGGACGAGCTCAGCCCTGTTATAGGAACGTTCTGCGGTATGGGGAAGTTCCCTTATTCGATAATTGGGACGTCGCAGGATCTTTTTGTCGAATTTGTATCGTCACCAGCGGGTATGTAAAAAGAATAATGTTATCCTTCGTTAGACGTCGATTAGATTTTTGGAAATAAGAGTTTGTTTTTCAGTTAAATGTTTGTATTTGATTTAATTAAGTCTGTGGTAAAATATGATTGTTTGGCAATGATTTTTATATGAACTTCAATTTGTAATATGAACACCTCAGTTATCTTATTTTTTTGTTATCAATTTTAGATACAAACCACGTGATCAGCGCAATTTTGATTAAACTTATACATACCCAAATAATATTCTGGCAATGAACTAAATATCTAAACAGATCGTTCCAACCTCCCGATGCAGTATACATTTTATGGCAACTCGATTCGCGGTTGCCAAATCAACCAATCAGCTGTATATATATTACTATTTCCGGTTCATTATTTGATATTTTTCGCGCTCAAATCATAACCTTTATTTGCGTTTTTGGTAGTGAAAATGCGGGAATGCCAGTAAAGAAATGTGTTTTTTATAACCTTCAACATATTTAATTTCATATTAACTTTAAAACAGATATTAATAATATAAGTATTACTTTATGCTTATCCAGTGAAAATTGGGTTAAAATTCTAGGATTTATTTAATTGGTGACATCATTTTTTTTATTAGCAATCAACATTAATATAATTTACATTTTTGAATTATGATTTAAAAATTGGAGTATTATAAAATTTATTAATAAAAAAATGTAATTGTTTAACTAATACAAATATAGCTGGAATCATATGCTCGTATAATACACTACACACACAATATAATAACATGAATTAAAAATAAGTTATACATTCACATCGATCTTGAGCGTTTTTGGTCACTCGAGGAATCGATTTCATTTTCTGTTGACAAATCTGTTACATGAATAATAAATTCTTGGATGTCACCTTGCAAATTATCTGTCATTCACATATCCTTTTCAACAGTTTTCACAGCAAATTGAGGAGTTATTAGCAGTAGTTTTTGGGTGTGAAAAGTTTAAACAATAGCAAGGTAAATGAAAGTAAATGGTCCAATTTCTCACAATTTTTTTTAATGACAACAATCGGTTTCATCCACTAAGAGACATCTTCAGGTCAGCTGAAGAAATCCAACAAGAAATTAACAATGCAAATAAATTAGATTGAAGTTAAAATGAATAAAATGGATACAATTGTGAAAATTATTGTACAAAATAGTTAATTAATAAATTAGAAAATGTACAAGTAACTAAAAAGATAAAAGTTGTAATACTTACAATTATAAAACAATTTAAAAATAAGACACGTAATAAAATAGTAAAAATTGAATTGTAAAATAGAATAAAATTGTATAAGACTTATTAACACACATTCCAAAACGGCAAACTACACTTTAAAATAAAAATAAAGAAGATAAAATGTATTTTAATCAACGGACGCAGCAAGAGGAATGATCAGAAAATTTCCCCTTTAATTTTATATTTACTTTAAAGAATTAAAGATATAATAAACGAAATAGATCATAAAACCCTTGGTGTCATTGTATAAAAAGCACTTAATATGCAAAGTACCAACGCGTTTACAAAGAATGTTATTAAAAATACAGCCATACCAGTTTGAAATAAAATAAATAAAATATAAATATTGCAGACACGTTGTCGAGAGATTTTACTAATAGTAGTTGTGATGAAGATTTTAACTTCAATGACATAGAATTACAAATAAATGTGCTAATAAACTCGCTACCTATTACAGAAAGCAATTTAAATTTAATCATGAAGGAAGGAAGAAAGATGATGTATATAAAAAAATAAAGCAGATTATTATTGAAGGATGGTTAGATATAAAAAAGACATAGAAAAAGACATTGAACACTACTTTGAATCAAAAACAGAATTAGTAATAAACAAAAACATTATTTTTAAAGGGAAAAGGATTTTAATACCAAATAACTTGAAAAAGACAATACTAAAAAAATTACATACAGGACATGCAGGTGTCAGTAAAATGAAAGTTCAGTTATCCTGAAGAAGCTGTCAGTATGAACAGCGAAACGTCGAGCGAAAGTTTTGACACACGGCGAAACCCGCAAGAAGCTGTTAGTTATAGTTACACCGGCCGTGAAAGCCTACGCAGTGTTAAAATGAAAGAAAGATCAAAAAATACATTATTTTGGATAAATATAAATAAACGTTAAAAGTTGTAATACTTGTAATAAATTTAAAAATAAGAAACAGAAATCGACAATAATTCAAAGAGAAACGCAGAAATTGTCATTGCTATAAGTAAGTATTGATATTTTTGACTATAAAGAAAAACATTTTATAGTTATAGTAGACTATCTCTCAAATTATATTGAAACTGAACAACTGAGAGACTTAAAAAGTACAACCGTCGTAAGAGAAATAAAAGCAGTCTTTGCTAGATTTGGTATTCCAATAAAAGTTTTTACCGATGGAGCTATGTATTTCAACTACTCTGAACTTAAACAGTTTACAAAGGAGTAGGAATTTGACCACATCATTTCAAGTCCCCATTACCCTCAATCAAAACGGCATAGCAGAAAGCGCAGTTAAAACTATTAAAAATATGTTTAGAAAATACGAAGATTCTAAAATTGATTCATATTTAGCTCTTTTAAATATTAGAAACACTCCACGAAATACAAATACCAATTCACCTGCTCAAATTCTATTGGCAAAAAGCTAACAAATATCCCAACAAAATTTGATAATTTAAGACCTATAGTAGCAATAGATAAAGACAGGGAATCCATACAAAGAAACAAAAATAAGTCAAAAGTATATTACAACAGACATGTTAAAAAGTGCGACATTTTCTATCCAGGACAGACTATTATGTTTAAAAAGAAACTAGAAGAAAGTTGGACAAACGGAAAAGTTATTGAGAGAACTGAACATCCAAGATCATACACGATGAAACAGTCGACCTATAGTCGGCGTATTATATGTCGGAACCATTCGGCAAGAGAGAAGTAGGGATGTGTTGGTGATACCACGTGATACATTGCTTCAGTCGATAACACGCAGTTGCATTTTGTTGGCGAAATAAAATAATGTATGCTATCACCCTTCCCAAATGGTTCCGACCTGCCATGCCCTGACTATAGGTCGACTATTTGATCTGTATAGTAAGCGATGATGTCGGAAATTATAGAAGAAACGAAAGCCGCATATTACCTACTAACAATGGAAACATTCAGGAAAAAGAAGAAAAAGCAAAGAATAAGAACAACAACAACAATGATGAAAATCAACAAAATAATGACAAGTATAATAATAATCATAGTTCTAAGAATGAAACGCAAAATAAGGATGTTACCGGTTTCTAGAATAATTCCGGAAAATCAAAATTGTAATGTGGCCACTTTTCAGTAGCTTATCCAGCTAATATACCCATTTTATACTGCATATGGAGATTGACACGATCTTTAGTAACACATTACTGTTAACCATGATTTGATTTCGGCTACACCACTAACACTTGTTTGGTTTGATGAAACCTAAATCTAGCTTTGCCACGTAGCAATACCAGAACTTCCTACAAAGCTAAAAAACATTTTTAGATATCTAGCTAGCCAGGCATTTTCCCCAAAAAGCAAAAAGTTCACTCAATTGAGCTCATAAAACTACAGTTCTTTTCCTATTTAATCATCTCTGTATCCTCGCTGGTTTCCGAGAGATTCCCGTGCTAAATTTGGAAAAAAAACTCACTCTGTATATGAAATGAAATATTTTGATGAAAATTTATTCTTAGCTGATAGTGCAAATTATGTTTTTTTTTTCTTGAGATAGCGACTTTTTGCACCATTTAATGAAAATTTTTCTAAATTAAATCATTTTTTTACGTTTCGACAAATTTTTTATTGTCTTCTTCAGAAAATAGCAATGCCTTTTTACATTCTACAATTCAAATTTTATATATATAAAAACAGTTTAAATTTTATAGGTGAGTCTATATTTACATACATTTAACAACATTTAAAAATTTACATTTTTTAAAAATAATAACTTTAAAATGTTATTTGTCAAAGTACTTTAATAACATGTGTGTGTAGCATACTGAATTCAAATGTGCCGAAGGTTACATCCAAAACAATACGCAAGGCCAGCTCAGCGATGGACTTTTTCTCGAAGATCTGACTCGAAGACTTGTAATTACCACGTAGCAATACCAGAACTTCCTACAAAGCTAAAAAACATTTTTAGATATCTAGCTAGCCAGGCATTTTCCCCAAAAAGCAAAAAGTTCACTCAATTGAGCTCATAAAACTACAGTTCTTTTCCTATTTAATCATCTCTGTATCCTCGCTGGTTTCCGAGAGATTCCCGTGCTAAATTTGGAAAAAAAACTCACTCTGTATATGAAATGAAATATTTTGATGAAAATTTATTCTTAGCTGATAGTGCAAATTATGTTTTCTTTTCTTGAGATAGCGACTTTTTGCACCATTTAATGAAAATTTTTCTAAATTAAATCATTTTTTTACGTTTCGACAAATTTTTTATTGTCTTCTTCAGAAAATAGCAATGCCTTTTTACATTCTACAATTCAAATTTTATATATATAAAAACAGTTTAAATTTTATAGGTGAGTCTATATTTACATACATTTAACAACATTTAAAAATTTACATTTTTAAAATAATAACTTTAAAATGTTATTTGTCAAAGTACTTTAATAACATGTGTGTGTAGCATACTGAATTCAAATGTGCCGAAGGTTACATCCAAAACAATACGCAAGGCCAGCTCAGCGATGGACTTTTTCTCGAAGATCTGACTCGAAGACTTGTAATTACCAATTTAGATTTTAAACCGACTTTTTATAAAAGGTATGTGAACGATTGTTTGGCTTGTATTCTAGAAGAGAAGATCACACAATTCCATCAATTCTTCAACGAATTTCATCCGAAATTACAATTTACGCTCGAAATAGAAAAAAAATACAGTTTAAACAACTTAGATCTTACTTTGATTAGAGAAAATAATAAAATTTTGACAAAATTATATCATGAACCAACATTTTCTGGTCGTTATTTAAATTTTCAATCTGCCCAACTTTTCGTTTACAAAAAAAAAATGATATATTTGCCTTAATCTATAGAGCCATTGTATTAACCAATCCAAAATATAGAAAAGATGTATTAAACACAGTAGTCTCCTTTACCGTTAATTCAAAAAACCATTAAAAATAAAATACGTCAACACTATAACACCAAACAAGTCATTAAAACAACAAACACAAATCCAAATACCTTTAAATATGTTAGCATCCCATATGTTCCATAATTATCCGAAAAACTTACCAAAATACTTAACCCGCATAATATAAAACTTGCACATAAAAACCACAACAATTTAAAATTTGGTTTTTTAAAATTAAAGGACAATATTCCATTACAACACCAAAGTCACGTAGTATACAAAATCCCTTACAACAATTGTGATAGTGTGTACATAGGACAAACGTCACAACATCTTCACAATAGAATAAAAGGTCACAAATATAAGAATAATCTTACTGAATTAAAAAAAAACATATATTAAACACAGGTCATACTTTCAATTTTAATAATACAACAATTTTAAATAAAGAAAGCAATTATAAAGCCCGATGCATATTAGAAATGATTCAAATAAATAAACATAAAAACTCAATAATTGATAAAACAGAAATAGAAAGTTTATCTAAAATTTATGCACCCATCATTTAAATATCACTTTACGCCGTTAGTATAAATGTAAATTGACAAACAATTTTTTTTTTTAAAAACAGTAAAAAAATCCATCTCTGAGCTGGCCTTGCGTATTGTTTTGGATGTAACCTTCGGCACATTTGAATTCAGCATGCTACACACACATGTTATTAAAGTACTTTGATAAATAACATTTTTATGTTATTATTCTTAAAAAATGTAAATTTTTAATGTAAAATTTTAAAATGTTTGTGTTGTGTTGTTAAATGTATGTAAGTATAGACTCATCTATAAAATTTAAACTGTTTATATATACAGAGTGATTCTCAATATATGCGACAAACTTTAAGAGCTGATTCCTGAGGTTATTTTGATCATAAAAGTTCGTATGAGTATATGTCCAAAACGGTTTGGTTGTAAAGTTATTGAATGTTTAATAATAAATTATGAACTATGACTAACACGATATAATATCACAGTTGGTTCTTCAAAAACTATTGTGTTGAGAGTGTGTGTTTATTTGTCATTTCAATATTTGTCAATAGTTGTCAGAGTATTCATTCTGTTTATTGCCCAGACACTGGCAATTTCTAAAATGAATTACATGAATTACACGAATGCTGAGATGTGTGATATGCATTTCGTTTACGGTCATGCTAATGGAAATTCGCGTGCTGCTAGACGTCTTTATGAAGAACGATACCCGAACCGTATCATCCCGCATCATTCAATATTTGCCCGTCTTCACCTACGTCTTAGTAAAACGGGAAATTTTAAAAAACGGACGACTGACAACGGGCACCCATCTACAGTGAGAACTCCACAAGTTGAAGAAATGGTATTAAATGAAATTGAGGAACATTCTACTAGAAGCACCAGAAAAATTGCGTTTGCTTTAAACATCAGTCAGGCCACAGTTTGGAAAATATTGAAAGTTCAACTGTTGTATACATATCATATTCAACGGTGCAGGCACTTTTGCCGGCAGATTTTCCGCAAAGAGCTGCTTTTTGTCAATGGATGCAACACAAAATCGCACAAAATCCTGACCAATTGGCTCAAATATTCTTCACCGACGAGGCTACTTTCTCTAGAAACGCGATTATTAATTTTCATAATAATCACATATGGGCCGAAGAAAATCCGTACGAACTAGTGAATGCCCGTCATCAACATCAGCTCTTTGTCAATGTGTGGGCCGGAATTGTTGGAGATCACTTGATAGGTTTGATTGATTTTTTACCGATGCGGTTAAATGGCGAGGTATACCACAATTTTCTTGAAGAGGCGCTACCACTACTGCTGGAAGAAGTTCCGTTGCAATTAAGAATACAAATGTATTTTATGCATGACGGTGCTCCAGCGCATTTTAGTTTAGTTGCTCGCGAGTTTTTGGACAATAGGTATCCAGATCGGTGGACAGGATGGGGAGGTCCACAACAATGGCCTCCTCTGTCTCAAGACTTAAATTCTTTGGACTTTTTTCTCTGGGGTCACCTTAGTTTCATTAGTTTATACGACTCCCATTGAAAATGTCGATGAACTGAGAAATCGTATTATCGCAGCTTTTCAAACAATTCGAAATATCCCTGGTATTTTAGAACGGACTCGCCAGTCAATACGACGGAGGATAGAACCTTGTATTGCAGTTGGGGGTGGTCATTTTCAACAGTTTGTATAAGTTAATTTTGTTTTGCTAATTATTTTGATAACACTGGGCAACAAATTTTCGAAAAGTTCATGCTTCCAAGCTGAAAATAGTCATTTCTTAATGAATTCAATGTGCTGAACACGAAAATGACTAAGAAAAAGCTGAATTGGCTACAGGTTTTCTGTAAAATGTACGCATATTTCAGAAAAAGTGTACTTATGTCAATATTATAATACATGGTAAGAAAACATTAGTCTGCTTCTGGCTTTCGACTTCATTTGGCCTGCCGTTTGTAGTGGACTTGTGGAGCATCTCTACTGATTGTCCAACAATAGTCAGCTAGCATTGACGTAGACCATTTGCCTTGGTACCGTTGCTCCATGGTGGCAATGTCCTGCTGAAAGCGTTCGCCGTGCTCATCGCTGACCTGCCCGCAGTTATCAGGAAAGAAATCTAAGTGGGAATCAAGAAAGTGGATCTTTAAGGACATATTGCAGCCGAATTCATGAAACAAAGCCAACATATCCTCAACCAGACACTTGTAATTTTCTGCCTTGTCATTCCCAGGAAGTTTGCTGCCACTTGATAGAATGCATCCCAAACCTGTTTTTCTTTACCTTGAAGAAGTTCCTCAAACTTGGGGTCTCGGAAGAGCTGTCTAATTTGAGGCCCCACAAAGATGCCTCTTTAATTTTGGCTTCACTGAGTCGAGGGAATTTTCATGCAGGTACTTGAATGCTGGTCCATTCTTATCCATGGCTTTTACCAAGTTTTTGACAAGACCGAGCTTGATGTGTAAGGAGGAATGATGATTTTATGTGCTGTGCCAATGGTGGGTGCTGTACATTCGTTTCTCCAGGCTTAAAAAATGCTCTCGAAGGCAGTCTTTCTTGATGTAGTGCAAATCGATTGCTCTGCTGTCCACAGACAAATAAAACAGCAGTACTTTGTATATCCCTGCTGCAAACCCATCAACAGAGATACTACCTTCAGGTCAGAACATATTGCCAGCCATACTTGCTGTAGTTAATCGTCTCCAGTAGCTGCTTTAGATTGCCGTAAGTCTCCTTCATGTAGACCGCATGTGCAATAGGTATGGATGGAAGCTGGTTCCCATTATTCAACAAAACCGCCTTTAGGCTCAGTTTTGAAGCGTCTATAAACAGCCGCCATTCGTGGGGATCATGTGCAATACCGAGAGCTTGTAGTAGACCATCAATATCGCAGCAGAACACAAGGCTTTCTTCTTTCTTAAAGAAAGATTCGAAGAGCTGATGGCGAGTGCAAAATGAAGTCACTCGGACATTCTGTTCCAGAAGATTCCACTGTCGAAGTCTTGAGGCCAGTATCTCCGCTTTGCTTTTCGACAGATCCAAATCGCGAACAAGATCGTTCATTTCATCCTGGGTAATTTTATGTGGTGCAGATGTTTCGTCAAAGCACGAAAAGTTATCATCCTTACTGCCACGTTGAGGAGAACTCGCCGGCGCATGGCCATCCTCATCGTCTGAACTGATAGAAAAATCTGTAGGAGGTTCTGGAATTGGGAGTCCTTCGCCATGAGAGACAGGTCGCAGAACAGATGGTATGTTAGGGTATTCAACTGTCCATTTCTTCTCTTGTGATGCCTCCAGAAGCTGGTGGTACCATACAGAAATAACAGTCGTCAACGTGATTGGTGGGCTCCCTCCAAATCATGGGCACAGCAAATGGCATTGCCTTTCTTTTGCTATTAAGCCACTGTGAAAGATTTACGGCACAAGTGCGGCAGCATACGTGTGGGGCCCAGTCTTTGTCCTGGTCGCCTATCTTGCAACCAAAATACAAATGATACGCTTTCTTAACTGTTGCACTGATGTTCTTTTTCTGTGCAGCAAATGTCACTTCTCCGCAAATATAACAGAAGTTATTTGCACTATTAACACAGTTACGAGGCATTGCTACTGTTTAGTTACTTTACACTATAGCAATCACTTGTGTATGCTAGAGCTTCGAAAAATATGCGCGAATGAACGGACATTGCACGAGTTAATTGTCACGTCGGCCATTTATGAATAAACTATAATTAGCTATTGCTTGATATTGCGCTATCAATTTCGCAACACTCTCAATGGAAACTTACAGCAAATGCTGCATTAACTTCTTTGCATGAAGGGGTGATGCAATATGACGCAAAATTTCGTGATTTCTCACTAAATTGCATTACATTATGCAATAGCATCTATACAATGGACAAAACGTCAATATCTCTGGAACGTGAGCCAATCAACTTTTTTCAATGTGATATTCGTGTTCAGCACGTTGAATTCATTCGGGATTGGGTACTTTCACCTAAGAAGCAATTTCACTGTTGACCAGTGTAATTTATAATAAAAACATTAATTATGTTAACTTACTATTAAACATTGTACAACTTTAGGACTAAGCGATTTTGGACATATTCTTATGAACTTTTATGATCAAAATAACCCCAGGAATCAGCGCTTAAAGTTTGTCGCATATATTGAGAATCACCCTCTATATAAAATTTGAATTGTATAACTAAAAAGGCATTGATATTTTCTGAAGAAGACAATAACGAATTTCTCGAAACGTAAAAAATGATTTCATTTAGAACATTTTTCATTAAATTATGCAAAAAGCCGCTATCTCAAGAAAGAAAAAACATGAAATGAAATAGAAACCCACCAGTTTTTGATACTATTCGAAATACTCAAATACCTCCAGGTTACAATTAACCAACCTCTCGTTCGCCACAATTCCCAACATTGTCATCGCACCCCAGATCCGTGAAAAGCCCTCCCGCAGTCCTCGGCGAAATCCAAATTTTAATTTGCGCCCCGCATCCGTCCCAGACAAAAGGTAGATAAAACGTAAAAATAGGAACGAACGAACGAACGAAACCCAGCCGAAACTCGCTGAATAACCGAAAACGGTCGCGCCTTATTTTCCAGGTCCCCTTTTAAATACGGGATTCCATTTTAACGTGGGTAATTGGCCCGGTCACGTAGACACCGCCGGCAGTCGGAACGGGTACCTGTGATTGGCTCTTGTCCTCGGAGAGTCTGCGAGCCTCCGGCGACTCCGAGGGCATCTTCCTATCCGTGGCGCATTGGTATCCGCCGCACACGAGCTGCACGTACTTGATGCAGGGCGAGGAGGGAGAAATCGTACGCTTATATTTTCCCAGGTTGGTAATGGTGCGCTTTTGGAACGAGTATACAGGAATGAGAACGTGTTCTGGAATCGATTTTTTATTTTATTTTTAATTTGGCGAGATGCGTTTTTTTTTTTGTACGACTGACACGATTTTGAATTTAGCGGTGAAGCTTGTATACTCTTTTCACCGAACAGATGGTATTTATCATTAAAACAATCTATTCTTTCTTTCTAGGTTCTCTTCCTGAGTAACTCGTTTTAATACACTGAAGGAAATGAATATGTCATTTAAAGGATTTTTTGAAATATTTATGCATTGATATCAGGGGACCGATCCTCGTCTTTACATATCTCTAATTTGCAGGTTTTCGAAAATATTATACAGGATTTACATTAAGAATTGTGTGTGTGAAAATGTTTTTGAAACACTGCAAATTGACAATCTCAGATTGAATGTGACCACTTCAATAACACATTCCTTTGCGATGTTGCATTATTTACATGTTAAGGGAAAAAAGAAACGTTTCATACACATTCCATATTTAGTGAGTTGCTACATTGAGAAAAAAAATTAATAATTATAAATAAAAATACAATTATCGTAAGTAAAAAGTTCAGCTGGATAGGGGACAAAAGCACAGATTACTTAGCACTAGTAAAAAAGAGATCCAAAACACTGATACTAACAACAAGCAATCTAAGTTACTTACGGTCTGCTTCATACCAGTAACTTATGATAATTGAACTGAAGTAGTTAAACCAAAGAATATATGTAGTTGCAGTAAGCAGAGATTTGCCCTTGTCAAGTAGTAGGTATATTGCTGTGAGTGAACTATTCTATAACAGCTATCACACCTTCATAATTAATACAAGCTATTTAGATTACTTGTGATAAGGAAAGAGTATCATTAATGCATGTTCACTAAATACCTGATATATAGAAGGTAATTGCTTGCTATATATATACAATATACTTGCCTTGAATTTGTTGTTCAACTATAGGTGGTGCCGGAAACGAGGAAGTTTAGTGAATATTTAATATAAATTTAAATAAAAAGCAGTATTATTAGTAATAATTTTATTTTGTATAGGACAAACACAGTGACTACCTGATATTGATGAAAGACATTGGTTTCACTTTAACAACAGTTTTTTTTAAAACAATTTACAACGTAATGAATTATAAAATATATTCCTTAATAATGAATAAAATGAACAAAGCAATAATAAAAGATAAAGTAAACGGGGCCCCCTTGAAACGTTATTTAGTTATTGAAGTTATTGAAATCTAAACAAAGGACAAAGAGAAATATGGCTTTGAAGTTACAACTAATAACAAACAAAGAAATAATATACCTAGGCGGTAAACCCGCGATTTCTGTTGGTTCTTTGTACTGGGCGTTGTCTCGGCGAGTTGATCCTCTGCCGGTGTACGTGACGGTTATGTCCGGTGATCGCCTCGAAAACGGCTACTTCGTCGGGGTATCCCTAACTGCAGGTGGCACTTCGACTGTCACTCAGGTAGCGACGGCATCCACGCTTTAACTTCACCAGCGGGCGCAGATATCATCACAATTATGAGGAAATCAAATATCCCAACACGTGGTTTAAAACTGTAATCTTGAAACATCCGATTACTTACAGGCTTGGTACTTCTTCTTTCGCTGGAATTCTTTATACGGATGGGGCCTTAGTTAACCCACCCGCGTATTTTATATATTTGTGTTCAAACTGCCTTAAATGGCCGTACCACATAGTATAATAGTAAGACATGTCGCAAAAAAATCATTGTTCTTGAGTGGTCCGTTTGAATGACTTCAAGCCCAGCTGCCATTTTGTAAAGCTGTTGCCGGGAATTTTCAAACATGTAGAATAATTTATATTTTAAAGGAAGTAGAAAATAGATTAAAGAAATACACAAATTTATGCGTTTTTTATTCTGATTTTGTTGCAAATATTTATGAACAGTTTATAGTAATAAAAAACACGATTCCAGTAAAATAATGTTTGATTAAGTGATACATATATTTGCAAGTGTTTTACGATAATTATGTTCATATTCTTTCCTTTTTGTGAAATAAATCCTTGTTTATATTTTTATAGTGTAAAAGATTCTTCCAGGAATAAATATGTTGTGGTTCTTTCTCAAATAAATTAATAAAAAGCAACAGCATCGTGGAGGGACTTTCAAATTTCTGACAGGAATACACAATAACTTTTTAATTAGGGTTCAAGAGTTATGACTATATCGTTCTGTACGATCCAAAGATTGTTCCTTTCTATTCGACTACTTCATTTCTAACATCTGACCCTGCATTGGTTTGTCAAACAATAATGTCCGGGGGTGCCCAAGTGGATAGAGTTCAGACGTAGACTATATACTATCGAATTGTCTATAATGTGTATAATGTGAATAAATGCGATTAAAATTTATCCAGTATAACGCAGTTCAAACCAAATCACATTATTTTAAAAGTGAAGATAAAATGAATTAAGTTGGTTACTCTGCGATAATAGCAATCTAGCTTAAAATGTGTTCTAACAAATAAATTGATTTAATGTGATCTAGGAATCTCTGCACAACGATAATAGTTCTTCTTATTCATGTACTTTCTTAATTCTTGTCGTGTCATATATATTAGATTTATTCGGAATCCCAAGAAATGCGACATCGTTAGCATCAAAATTTATCTTGCGAGAGTGACTGGTACTACAATTGATACCCATTGGTGTCTTTTTTCACGATTATTTGAGTTATTTCACTTAAACCTCAATATAATATATATAGAAAGTATGTAAATGTTATAGGCCATGGCCACCGATCTTATCTTTTACACAAGAATATCATAGTTCATTAAATGTTTTTAAACTGCAGGGTAATTCAAAACTAATAAAATACGTAAAATAAATAAATAAAAAAGTAAATCATATAGATTAAACGGATGAGTAAACTAATTTGTGTAGATACGAACGTAAACAATAACAAACTGTCATTTTGGGAAGCTGCTGTTTGTGTGAAGTTAGGTTTAGAAATTTGGACCGCTATAACTCCTCTCTTGTCCTTACTCGTTGTACTCTGGCCGTACTCCTTGGCCACCTTTTCTCGACAACCTTTTCACGCGTCCGTAACTCTTACTTGACGCTAGCCCGCGCTTGCGCACGTAGCAGTCTGGGAACTATTTCATTACTCCGCCGCATTAGCCAATCAGGAATTGTAAAACAATCACAGGGTGGCAGCAAAACTAAAATAATCATAGTTTTGGCAAGTTGTTACCTATTTAAGAAAATACATGAGTTTAATAGCGATCAGCATTGTTGTTACTTCTACTAACCATGTACTGTAGTTAGATACAGGACCAGTAGTCATAAGTAATACATTACTTACCACAAATTTGCTAGGTACGCTGTGTAATAGCCGTTAATAAAAGCATTATTTGCAGTAACATCTTGCATTCAGGAAACTGGGTTTAGTTGCAAGTATTAATTAACGAGAATAGTTCCAAGTAAAACTTTATCTATTGTAAATTATTTTTTATCAAGTAAACACTTTACCTAGCCCATTTTTCTCAGTATAGTATAAAACCCCAAGAAATGAAATACATCTTTGAGTATTAGACGCACTTTACAATACTCTCCGAAAACTTCTTTAATATTATCAAATATCGATTTCAATTTAACACTAATCTTAAATTTTTATGTTTACTATAACTAATAACCAACTAAAGAAATCGGTAAGCATTCCGGACCATATAATAAGAATATTCATATGAGTGCTTTTATAATTGCATTAAAACACAAATTACAAAAATAAATAAATATTTATTGAAAATTGTGTTAAGCACGCTAAACGTAATAAATACATCACAGTTTCTCGTGACGCAAAATTTAAATGAATGATAATGTTGTGGCAGAATATAAAATTAATTTTCATTTAATTCTCCCCACAGCTTTCGAATAAACAGGATCGAATCTCCCATACAACCAATCGAAGAAGATTGCGGAGAATCTTTGACGTTGTACGACGCCTCTTGGCCAGACGATTCGAAGATTATCAAAACATTTTGTGATACTTTCTCTAAGGCGATGGAAAAGCACGACTTCGTATCAACTGGAAACGCGCTATTCGTGAGATTTGAGAGCAAAACTGGAAGCTACAGCGGGTAAGTTTCATTTTCCACAGACTACCTGAATGAAATAATCATGTCAAACTGACAAAAAATCTTGTTTTTAGGTCCTCATTATACTACTGGGCCCATTACGACTTCTTTAACAACACCAGATTGGGAGAACCAGTTCCTGGTAAACCTTGCGACGAAGTTTTCGCCTCCTGGAAGTTGAAGAAGGGCCAAGTTAGATCACCACTCAATACGTTAGTTTATAAACAAACTACTAGCAGTGAAGATGTTCAGTGCCTCTATAGATTCGTCACGGATAAGAGATTATATGCGAGGGTGATTTTAACAGTCTGCAATGTGCGATTTAAGGTAAAAAATAAATTATTTTTCTTCAAATCTCCTAGCCCGGCTACCCCAGTTGATCTCCAATCCTCATGCCTCTTCAAAGATTCCATGCTCCACATTCAATCACCAACGTAGTTGAAATACGTCTTAAACAATGCCCAGTGCATTTTTCGGGGTTGCTCGATTTCAGAAAAGTTGCCACTTTTCTGAATGTACCTACTACTATTACTCTTCATTAAACTTCTAAGCATTTCATTTGATATTCCTGGTATATTTTTTGCCCCCATGAAGTGTAACTTCGATATGTGTATTTTCAGAAAAGAAGTTTCTCCGATGATTGTAAAATATCGAACCTTCCTTGTTTTACTGACAGGAATTTTTATAAGATTAAAATTTCCCATATCTTCTATGTCATCAATAGTCATTTTTACCATTTCATCGCATCTGCATGCTCCAAATACTCCAATTAATAAAACAATAGAACAATCTAAATAAACTATGTGCCAAAAAAATTGCGCCATCTCGAATGAGCTGAGTCAGAAAGCTGAAATGTTGTCCAGTTTCAAGTAGTAAATCGTAACTACTAGTTTTCAGTAATAAATCATAACAACTGGAAATAAAAATTACCAAAATCAGCAACACATTTTTGCACACTTTTTCTAACTCTTGCGAGTCTAACTGGCTTGCCTGTAGATGACGACGAACATAGATAAACTAGTTACGTATAGATCGGTATGTTGCATATACTGTTTTGAACCATCTATAGGTGTGTTATCAAAGCTTATTAAAAACCGCGCGCTCATTTAAACGGTATACTAAAGCATGCTGCTAGTTAAAAAAATTAATGATCAGGCAGGGAGTCTACGTTGAGCGCAGTTTCCCATACCATATGAGAAACTGCATTCAACATAGACTCCCTGGTGATGATGGCGAATATCATATACACTATCGTGAAAAGTTGTTTTCTGTATACTTTCAAGCCTACTAACCATGTGTTAATAACCGTTTGCACCGACACGTTAAGCTTGGTTTAATTTTAAGTGACGCTTTAGATTATGATTTATGACGTTTACTATATGCATGAGACATGAACTATCACCGGTTTAATACTGCTAGAATTTAACATGGCAGTGTGCAAATGGGGCTAAGACAAATGACAATAGACGCCACCGACAACACACACATTAAATATTGGGCAACCGTCGGTAAGATAGGCTTCTTGCTTATCCACGACGCACGCGTCATGTGTCATTTGCCATCTATTGGTGTGTTATCGAAATAAAAATACAGTATCAGTAGCTGCTATTAAATATAACCACCCATGACGACGAAGTTCCTGCAAGATGTTTGCTGTTTGTGGTAAACGCATTATGTAGCGACCCATCATATCCCACACATGCTCGATCGGGTTTAAATCCGGAGAGTGAGCAAGCCAGGGGAAAATTTCTAGTTCCTCTTGGTGTATGAAGTTGTAGCAGATCATTATCAGCGACTTTTAACGTGCGGCCAGTTGTTTTGTTAAGAGTTTAGGTTTTAGCTTTATGACTGATCTCCTGCGAGGTGGTTGCAATTGCAATTTGTTTTGCCCGTAATTTAAATTATCTTGTGTTAAAGCATATACTTATTAACTAATTGAACTGAGGTACCTACACATCGTCTGACGCTTAACAAAAATTATTACGGATTATTAACGTGTGTAGAAGTATTCGAAAGGGAACTTTGAAAAAGTGAGATAAGAATTTGAAAACCGGCTTTACCACTGCATATAATACGACGGTGCACATTTTGAGCAGTTCTTGTGAATATTGTTGTTTGTTTATTTTTTGTAATGTTACTGTTTTTTTTTTTTAATTGTTATTGTCACATTAAAGACTTACTAAAGCAAAACTGATCATTTTCTCGATGATAAATTAAACACAAAGTGAACAAGTGATACATCACCGTAATCTTAATAAAATAAGCTTTCATTTGAGTATCACACTATGGGTCGTTTCATTTAAAATTTGTGAGGTGGTACTCGTGGGCAGATCGTGGAGTGGCGTTGTAAAATCAAAAATGTAATTCATAATGTCAAAATGGATTTCCCCCTTGAATAAAAAGTAGGCTTTTGAAAATTTTTAAATTCCTTTTAATTTCTGAAATATTTGAGGTGAGTGGTTTTCAAAAAATCAGCCCGTAGATGTTCTTGTATAAATTTGCCAACGTTTGGAGAAAAATAGCATATTTTACTTGGAGGAAAAGTAACTTTTCATGTACTCAATACTCTCATCTATTAGTAGCCGAACGAAGTGAGCGCGCCATGAAAAGTATCACTTTCCCTCTGTATAAAATAAACTACTATTCTGGAAAAATTCATGGTTCTAAAATTGTTGTAGGACCACCCGTATAATCCTGGATTATGCACCAATTGCCTCGAAGACCGAGTGGACAAGCTATTGATATGGGAACCTCTGCCTCCTGGTGCCAACAGTTCGCATCCTCCGATTCCCTTATCGAAAGCGGCCCAAAGTGGTGACGTCACCTGCATATGCAACAGACACACGACATCCACGACTGTCATTTCGCGAGGAGAGCAATTAAATCTTCAATTAATAGTTGACAGTGCCCACGCTGCTCCCAGTTACTTCAAGCACAACACTCCCCTCTTTGAAGCCACGTACGAATTCGTCCATGGACCTTTGTGCGGACCTCCGATCATCCACCCGACGACAGATGGGGATATTCACTACCCATATTACGAAGCTATCGGATACGTTGAGCCGCCGAAATCGATAAGATGCATTTGGGAGATTAGAGTCAATAAAGACAGGGACTTGCTTCTAGTATTCGATCGGATAAAGTTTGCTTCAAAATATTGCGAAGATGGCATTGTAGATTTCTTTATTAAAGGCCAGTTGACGCCTTACCTCTCGATATGCGGAGAGAACGGTCTTTAGCGAAGGAGCTTCCCGGTTCTGAGGCCGAACAAGCTCAGTCCTGAAGGGAGAGATCCTGGCGTGATAATACAGTTTATAGGCACGACCTCCCCTTTACCAGAGCAGCATTTAAAATAGCTTGGACGGAATTGTACCACCTCCCAAGGAATACTGATGGTAGTTTGACATCCAGGCTAACTGAAGGTGGCACGTTGGATGATGCGGTTGAAGGATGCGAGTTCCCTTGCCCTGGAGAAGCCGGATTGTGCATACCTGCAAGATTAGTTTGCAATGGAGTGATAAATTGCCCGAATATTACGGGCATTACGGGTAATAATTTGGCGAAGTCGCACAGTGTGGTCCAATACCTTGAAAATGTGATTTTTATTCAGAAAACAAACTTGTTTTTGAACAAACTGTTGCTATGCATTATGGGGAATTGAGTTGTATTACGATTAGTTTTATTTTTGGCGTAAATACTCGTGTGCCTGCTTACCATATCCTGGATGATGTCCGGGTTTAACCGCAAACCTAGTAACGAATACGTCCTTAAACGAAGGTCATTCCGCGTTGCACAATGGAAAATGGTGTATTCTACGGTGTCAATGCCCTCACAATACACACACACATGTCCATAAAGTCCTTGCCGAATCTTGCAGCATATGCTCTAAAAACTGCATGGCCTGTCAAAAATTGCGAAAGGCAATAGTTGGTCTGCCTGAACTCACAGCAAATCCTTGGCTCTATCCTGGGCAATACTCTCATAGTCCACAAACCATTTTTCTCGTTGAGCTCCCTTCTGAGCTGCTATTTAGCAAGTATGCTCCCTTGCCTGTACGTGCTTGTCATATCCCAATCGGCTCTCTCTCCGCCCCGACAATCACCTGTAGCACAACAGCAGATATGGTCCTGCCACCCGCAGCAATGCGTTTCGTTAAACAATATGATATATTTTTTGGGATCATAGTATGTTGTAGTGGTTGTCAATCGTGATTATCTGTAATTTTTGACGATCTAGTCTCCCAAGTAGATTAGTTGTAGAATCAGAGGCGTAGAGAATTCAAAAAATTGCGATCGATTTGTTATTTTAGTACTTGGAGATTTACATGAAGGGGGTGTAAAACTTTTCTGGACTAGGGCTCACGAGGTTACAATCGGTTATGAGACGGTGGATCAATTAGCGAAAGATGCGGTATCTAAGGGGATAGCGTGATAATTAGGTATGGGTTAATTTCCGCTAGCCTGGTTAAAAAGGGGTTTAGGGATAAACTTAATAATGATTGGCAGAGTAGATGGGATACTACTTTAAATGGGATGTGGACTAGGAAATTTATGGGTAACGTTACACATTTTAGGGAAATGAGAGTTGGTTTGCCGTATCAGGCGGTAAAGTTAATAACGGGTCACGGCAATTTTGAATCATATTTGCATAGAATTGGGAAGGTTAAGGATTCGCATTGTGAATGTGGTTGCTGAATCAGGCGTGGTTTAATTTGAATGTTACTCACTGATGAGTGGTGGTCGCGTGCAGAAGTTAGGGCATTAGCTAAGGGGTTAAATTGATCACGTAGTTACTCATCTGTATTAGCACACTTTTTTTAAGGATCTTATTTAAAATTGATAACAGACATATCGGCCTGCAGTTCTCGTTTTAGTTGATCATCTTTTAAATATTAAGTTACATTGTTTTTTTTACAGGTATTCGGGATTTTCCTATTTTTATAGTGTGTTGATCATTTTGTCAGGATTGGGTTAATTTTCTTTCCGTTTTGTTTTACGTATATTTTTGCTGTTCTTATCATATCCGGCGCTTTTGTTATTTTAATTCTGTTATAATTTGTTTGTTTCTGTTCTGTAACATAACAAAGTGGCTTGCATTGATGGTTTTATAGACTCGTTGTGGGTAAATTTCTATTCGCTATGCGCTTTTCCGCTAATATTCTGCCTATTCTCTGAAAATTTGTTCATTTCAGTTGGCAATCTTCGATCTGATATTATGTTTGTCTTCTCTCAATCTCATCTTCTCTTCTTCTTTACCCATCATTTAAGCTATACTTGTTCATTTATATTCCATGTTTTTTGCGCATCATTTTAGATTTTCACAATTGTCCTAGCCTAATATTCTTCTATCAGAACATGCAAACGACCTCTCAGCAGCTCTGCACTGAAGTTCAAAGCATCAATTCATAGAATTTGTGCTACACTGCACCACATTGCCATTACTCCCTACTTCTAGATTAATTTCAATTTCCAATAGAAGAAAACGAGGAAATAGCCATTTTGCACCATAATTTAAATATTCGAATGTTATTCCTACGAGTGGCTTGCGCATTCAGTCCCCGCCTCGAAGCACCGACTGCTGAGCCGCCAATATTGGGTAGATCTGCGGGTCTAGCGAGTCAATCGTTCTCACCTTGCACGGCTATGGTCGCTAGTGTGAGGCAAAGAGAAAACAGTTAATCAATGATAAATCCAGACTATCGTAGATTAACTAGTATAATCCTGCTTCCTTCAGTTCAAAGAGACATTTGCTCTACTCCTTTCATCAGGACTGTTCGTCTTTTCAGTCTGTTCCAGGTTCTGTCTCATCACTCACTAATTGCTTACAAATCATTGCATTCTTCATTAGAGGGATCATTATCCTCACAACGATAGCCAATGTACCAAAGCAAATAGCCATAACCTCCACCTCAAAAAAACCAATCATTTACCAAGAGTACATTCCAAGGGTAGCCAAAGCAGATCCCTCGGAACGCCAGTCAGGCCCAACAGGCCACCACTCCACCAAGAGTTCTCTCTCGCAAATAACTAGATGTACAGTTGACAAAATATTTAGAGATACGCCTCGCCCTCAATTCCTCGATAATCAGTCTATGGTTTGCCGAGTTGAACGCATTTTTTATATCGAGATAACATAAACAACGTCTACTATCTACTCCTGATCTTCATGAGCATAATGTCACTTGCCTTTTTGAAAGCCAACTGATTTGGGTGTAAGCTGCTTGTCTCTTCAAGTTCTTTATGCAATCTATTACGAATCATGGTAGGGATTAATCATGCTGTTCAGCAGACAGACTGGTTTTTATGAACCAGGTAGTTCCAAACGCCTTCACCTTAATGATAAGTAGGTATACCCTTAACCATTTCTTCTGGCGTTTGGACGATTTGCTCTCAAGACGGTCAGATTGCCAGCGCAATGAAGGAAGCTGCAAATGTGTACTGGGCTCCCTCTTATGTTAACGGCCCTTCTGTTTTTCGGATAAACAGTGGCCCATTTGTTATATTTCTTGTAATGAACCACGCTCCCTGTAGAGGAAAAAGGTTCAAACACGATGCCCCTCTTATGGTGGTCATTGCGTAAAGTAAGACCGCTCCAAACTTGTACACCTCTCTGCGTTTCGATCTCTCCCACCAGAAGGAATACGTATCGAACAGACGCACACCGCATTTGCAGAACGTTATTATTCTCTAATACGATACGTGCTCAAAAACATTAGAAGTAATAACGCAGATTCGAAGTTATTACAAATCCAAAAAAATTACTAGACCGTAAACACATACTGTATAATAAATATGACATAATCATATTCAAATATGTATGAAGTAAACAATGAAAATATTGCCATAGTAATAAAATCACGTTTTCGAGATTTTGGACCACTGAGTCGCCTGAACTAATTACTTAAGGACGTTTTTCATTTCTAGGTACGAATTGAGCGACCGAATCGGAACTTTTATGTACCCGAGAAGAAGAGAAGAGATACGATTGGCTGTACATAGGCATAGCGCGATAGGATTCCTGGTGCTCCTGCTGTTGCATATGCGTCTGTATCTGCCAGAAATTCTGCTGCATGGACGACTAACTTCGCACGAAAATAACGGCAAAACAAACCTCACAAAATAGTATATAATGAAATAAAGAAGCCTATATCCAAAAACAAATGAAAAGTTTTATCCAGGAACATGTTTTCATCAATATAATTAGTGACTGAAACCTATGGACCGAAAACAAATGATAAAAAAACCGAAATAAGGATTAGAAAAAAAACAAAAAAAAAAAACGTAATTATGCTTCCCTCTTCACGAACGTTTCGCATGCAAAATGACTGAAAAAAAAGAATTGTGAATGTTAGGTTTTGTGTTAATTATGGAATCACGTGTGTGAAGAGAATTATTTGTAATTTCTGTTTGTTAGAACAATTGATGGTTGGATAGCTGAAGATTTACCTAAAAAAATAATTAATAATAATGCTTTGCAAACTACTACAGAATATCGCATTAAAACACAAAGCGAAAATCATCCTACCTTCATCTAAGCTTATAATATAATAAAAAAAATAGTTTCATTACACAAACAGTAACAAAGCAAGCCTTTAAAAACAGAATGATTAACTAAATACTAGAAAATTCCAGCTTTATCCAGAATGAAAATACTTCAGCTACTTATGCTTGTTTTACTCCAGAAACACTTTATTTCTATGCTAAATGCTATCTATTTCACGTACGAAACTTCTTCTTAAAGCTTAAAACCAAAATTAACAAAACTCGAATAATTCTCAAACAAAGTTTGATACGTCCATCAATTGTGCGCGGGTTCCATGTTCTCCTTTACGTTAATGCCTTTAGTTTTACGAGCACGAAAAGACTTTATCACGAAGAGAAACAAGTAAATGAATAAAATAAAAAAAAAAGTTTTTAACCCAAAAGCGCAGTGTTCTAAATAAAGTGTAAGTAATTTTAATTTTAATAATCACACATAGAATGGCGGCGTGACAAACCGACGTTACTTGACCCACGAAAATGGTCCTATTTTAAGAATTTTTAAAATGAGAACAAATTCGTACATATATTCCTATGTATATTTCACATAATAAGGTGATAAAATAATTAAATAAATTTTGGTTTTGTATTGCGTTTTTTTAATCCAAGATATAATCATAGAACTTTACTTACTGGAAATTTATATATGCATACCTTACTGAAATGGAATGACTGCGCCATCTGTCGACAAACAGCTATAATATTAGCCCAATTTCACTATCTAAATAGATGGCGCTAGTGTTGAAAATCGATAAGATTCTTTCATTGATAACTCCAAAATGATTCTAAAATCATTTAGTATTTCAAAATGATACTATGCATAACGCTCATTTTATATCAACACATTAATCTTGGAATGAAAATGTATATATGAGGCAATTATATCTTGTACATTTCGCAAATGATGGGATTTTAATAAAGAAAATCAGAGATCGTTAGAATAACAAGTTATTTGGTGTTCAAAGAAGAAACACGATCTATGGCAAGCATTATTTTAGAAACTTACTCGACGAAAGGTCTAGACTCTGTATTTGAAACGTGGAATGAACAACGGGAAGGTTTCGGTTTTATTTTCAGAATGATGGACTTTATGTTATAGTTCTAAAGTGTGCTATTTAACGTAAAATGGGTGACTGTTCGAATAATGAGGGTTTTGTTAACTACCGTTGCTATTACTCATTTTCTCTCGTGGGCCGTCAGCTGAAGTTATGGAAATTTTTGGCACTAATGCTTATTTTGTGAAGAGCTTTAATCAATGTCTATTTTGAATTTGAGTCTTGCACAAACTTAACAATTTAAATGTTCGTTATTGCAAAGAAGTATGACCGTGTCCCGATGGAGTTGACAAGAAGGAAATAATCTTTATTTATTGATTTTACGACAAAAAGTCATTTCTCTATAAAAAGTTCTGCTTGTTGAGTAGATAAATTAACCATCGGAAAATCTAAGAAGATTAAATGTACAGAATGTCACAAATTAAGATAACATGAAAATGCTTCAACAGAAAGATATCATTTATTGCATTTTAGAGTTTACTGTTAACAAAAAAAGTTCTTTAACACATAAAATTAGTTAAATACAAAATTTTAAGTCTAAAGTTTGAGTATTATGATTGTATGTTGGTAAGTTTAATTGAGGTAACGTGTTATCTGGAAATTAATGTAGATAATCATAATTAATCTTGGCGATCAAAGGTTGCTGTATTGTCTAATAATATTGAACTGCAAAACGTCATTAATTGTAGATTTGTCTTTTTTTTCCGGAGTTGCAAAATGTTAACTATCGACGAAGGTATTTATTTGATTAAATGTTTTGGATTTGGAAACGTATCTTATCGAGACGCTATAGACATGTTTCACGAAAAATTCCCAAACACTGCTGTATCGCGCGAAGCACTGCGCAAACTTGTGCATAAGTTTAATTTAATTGGATCTGTAGTAAATGTTAAGAAACCCAAGAAAAAATACAATGAAGACGATACAGCTACACTTTTGGCAATAGATTCAGTGATAGAAACACCAAAATTATCCTTACGGAAACGATCACAAAGACTGAATATTAGTAAATCTCAATTGTAGAGAATTTTTAAAGAAAACAGAGTTCGGCCGTTTAAACCACAGTTCCGACATACACTTGAAAATGGAGATGAAGAGAAACGATTGGATTTTTGTTTATGGGTTGATGAGGATTACCTCGTAGATACACGTTTTCATAGAATGATATTTTTTACTAATGAAGCAACCTTCTGCACCAATGGTCGCGTTTCATCACAGTCGCTATTGGGCTTTTCATAATCCAAACTACGTCATTAAAAACGAAATCAACGTTATAAAAGAGTAAATGTTTGGTGCGGAATTTTTTACGATCGAATCGTTGAACCATATTTTATTGACGAGAATTTGAATCAACACGTATATGTGCGTCTTTTAGAAGCTTATCTATTACCGTTTCTAGATAATTTACCGCTAGAAATGCGGCGTAACATTTTCTGGCAACAGGACGAATGTCCTGCTCATGCGACGCTTTTGGTACGGCAGTGGTTGACAGATCAGTTCGGAGAAAGATGGATGGGAAGATTTGGTCCAATAAGTTTTCCTGCTAGATCACCTGACTTGACACCTCTTGATTTTTTTTTGTGGGGTATTTTAAAGCAAAAAGTTTACGCAAATGATCTGCCGCATGATCGGTAAATACTAAAAGCACGAATACAGGATGCGGTGAATGAGATAAATGTACCACAAACCATGCGCAAAGTGGTGAATTTATTAAAAGGGCGGAAGTATGTGTGGAAATTGGAGGTGGCCTTGTAGAGTAATTTTTGTTGACTTTAATTAATTGAAATTTTGTACTTAAGCTACAAAACATGCAAAAATGATATTTTTCTGTTGAAGCATTTTCATGTTATCTTAATTTGTGGACATTCTGTACATTTAATATTAGATTTTCCGATGATTAATTTATCTACTCAACAAGCAGAACTTTTTATAAAGAATGACTTTTTGTCGTAAAATCAATAATAAAGATTTTTTTCCTCTTGTCAACTCCATCCGGGGACACACGGTATAGAAAACTGACATGAGAAAAATCAATTAAAAGTACAGCAAATGGCCCGGTAAAAGTATTGCAAAACATTTATTTAAATTGAAATAGAAAACATTATATGAAACGCTTCCTAAATTGCTTGAACCACCCTGTCTGCATTCTCATTCCCATTTTTTTCTTAATACGACTGAAGAATGAAATTGAAAATTGGTGCAGATTATGAAAAAAATACAGTATTGTTACGTATTCGTTCATACGCATAGCATACAAATAAATCATGCTTTTTTACAACCGTTAAGAAAGACGAGATCAGATTATAATGTACTTCTAACTTTTAAATTGGGAACTATTGACAAATAAGACAATAATATTAATACCGTCCTGCATAACCTTAAAAAATATAATTAAATGTGTTATGTTACGTACTAGTATAATTGGCTCATAACTTCTACAACACACTTTATCAGTCAGCATGTTTTAATTAATAAGAAATAATCTTAATTAAAAATTTACTTGCTTCATTAGTATGTTCGTCGGTTAAAAATAATAATAAAAGTAATAAAACAAAAGATTTCATGAAATAAATTATTTTTTATTGCTACGTGTGTCGTAAAGTCAAAAATAAAAAAAAAACAAAAACAACAAATTAAATAAGCATAAATAACCGATATTATATAACAGAGATTGATTAGCAATTTCTGTTGGTTAACCAATCAGCCACGATTTCTCCCATTTGCACAGATTGCCACAGTGCGAACGAATGTCCCACATGCTTCTGGCAAATCTCGACGTCCAGATCCGGTATATCCTTCATGACGTTACCTGGCACTGATTTGGGAACCCAATCATCAGGATCGCCATAATAAAGTTTAAGAGTATTCAAATTTTTCTTCAACATATCATTCGGTCTCTCTCTGACCGTATCTATTTGATCATAAGCCATCGTAAATACGTTTCCCAAGACGTAGGGATCCACGAAATCAATTATGGCATTCAGCTGATGAAGTTCGGCGTTTGTTATTTTGCAGTAGAGATAAATGCAGATTCTTTGGATAAAATAAGGTAGAGTTGCGAAGATCCACGAAAAAAACAGAATGATGGGTACAATAGGTCTAATAAGCGATGTCATAAACTGGCCATTGACACTGTCACCTATGTGTTCAATCGTTGGAAATAGGAAATAATTCTTTATTATTTGTCGCTTTATGGAAGGACGTTCAAGAAGGTAGAGAGTACAGTAAGTTCCCACGGAATGTCCTAAGATGTAGATTTTAACGTCATTTGGTACATATCTGTTTATAAATGTTACCTGGAAGTGAGAAACAACAATATAATGAAATGAAAAGTGAATTTGAAGATGTGATAAAGTAATATGCAAAAAAACTAAGGTTCATAAAAAAATATTTTATTATAATCAATTTTAGATTTGGATACACTTTTCTTTAATAAACTTTACTTCTTATATTAATGTTGCCAGGAAAATTGTTATTTTTTGCATTTGCAAAATTCAAATTTCCCGCAAATACTTTTACTGACCTCAACATGATAAAACTATAAAAGGTTGGCTCGTTGAGGCAAGTTGGGGCTACACCAATTACACAGGTGCATATTTTAGCTTTCTCAGATACGCAAATAGCGACTCTTCCATCCTGTTTTAACTAGGAGCCAGTGTGGAAAGTGTATCACCAAAAAACAAACCTAAGAGCCGTTTTACACGTACGAGAATTTTTAAATAAATCACAACAAAAATTATCCCTAAAATTTTGGTGAGAATTTTCCTAAGAAATTTTGTAGCGACACTTTCAGGTCGTTTTACACAGAAATAAGGTTACTTCCATTTGCACTTCTAAGTTGTAACCTAAATCTAAACAATTATGATCCATATATATTTTGCTGGTTTATCGCGTAACGCTATTAATTTAGGATTTCTATGATAAACCATAATCAATAACAATTTAATTTTAACAAGAGCGCCTGCTTTATACAACAAATAATCGTGAAAATTCCGGTTAAAATTTATTCCTGTGTAAAATGACCTGAAACTATTGCGACAAAATTTCTTAGAAAATTCTCACACAAAATTTTCGGAATAATTTTTGTTATAATTTATGTAAAAAATCTTGTACGTGAAAACGACTCTAAGATATTAAAATTTTCAGGTAGATAATTCAAAATTTCTAGGTAATTTCATTGATTTAATATTAGGTTCACTAAGAGCTGTATTTCATAATAAATGACACTTTAGCAATTTAACAAAAGTCTGTGTATTATTTATGGGAACTTTAATTTAAAGTAATTTTGAAGCTTTAAAGTGACATTATGAAATCACCCTAACTATAAATTGCCGAAAATTTGAAGGTCTTTATATTTTTCATGCAATACAAAAAAAAAACAAAAATAGGTGTTTTAATGTAAAATTATAAATCGCAATTGTGATTATGGATTCTCAAAGATTAATCATTACGTCACAGCGATTAATCCACGATTTTAATCGTTTTTCCCAATGCACTGACAACTGACAGCACTGATTTGTTTACACGATTTATTTACTTCTATGCAAATGGTCGAAATCATCGGATTCATGTTTGCGGGATATAAATTGTTTTTTACGGATTCGTTAGATGATGAAATAATGAATTATCTTCGTAAAGCGGAAAAAACAATGAATTCAAATCATAATATACTGTTAATAATGCCTCACATTGTCAGCCATATTGCTGTTTGAAATGTAAAAATCATTAGTAATCGCCCCATAGGTACTATTATTGCGACTATAATCGCGCTTGCATCGCGATGTGATTTTCAAACGTGATTTCAAATGCGATTTAGACTTACTTTTCCAACGATGTGATTTATAATCGCACACATAATCACAATCGCGATTTATATTTACAAAAACACCTATCTTACCACTTACCTTATAGTCAATTTGAGCTTTTATACAAAATTTATGTCGATTTTTCTGGGGATTAAAAGCACTGCACCTGTCTAAGTCCTTCGGCCATTCGTGGCCTGAATGCCCCACAATCCAAATCGGTGTTTTAACCTTATCGTACACTGTTTGCAGGAAATTTTCGTAAAACCTAGTCACTCCGGGATTCCCTGGTATACATAAAATTAATTCTTTACTATCGTCTTCTGTGAACGAATCTTCGATCCATTTGCCCCAAGTTACGACCCTTGTTGGCACGTCGTTTAAGTAAACATAACCTTCACGTTTCATATTTGATGAAGTCGAATATTGAACTGTTTATATTTGAAAATTGCACTCGCCTTATTTTTTATACATTTTAGGCATCTGAACTTTATACTGTCTTACGTGTACTATGGACCGCTCGTCAGAAACAGCTTTGATTAAAAATTAGAGACAAATATTTTAGATATACACCGTATATATATCTACCGTACGGTCTCCAGACTTCGCGGAACCCACTACTTGCACGACAATTATTACTTATAGTGTGATTATTACTCATCAAATGTATAACATGCCATAAAGTTACCACAAAAAATCAATTCAATAAGAATTGTAAATCGATATATAAGGTCATTCTGGACATATGAACGTGTCTCATTTCTTATCTCCAGTAATTTTTATAAAAGACTATTATTTTATGTAAAATTGCATAAACATGTATATATGGAATGAATCATCTTTATAGACCGTGTCATATCATAGCATGCCTATCCTAATGCATAGCCTAACGTATTTCCATAGTATATAGAGAAGATATAGTACGAGATAGTTTCCATATCACATATCATATAATTTAAAATTCCCTCCTTTGCCCCTTCCAATTTTCGAGGCGACCCCTTCAGTATCCGCTAGAATTAACTTCCTTTCCGTTTGATCGCGCTGACGTTGTGGTACGTATTTATTCTGTCATTTTTATTTTGTACTATATAAAGAAATAACAAAATGTAGCACAACTAAAATCAGTACACCAAGTGTGAAATGTCTACTTTTATTAAATATTTCCTTATATTCTAGCTTGTGAACGTTCACACTTTGCGACACAGCGTTATAAGCATGGTGAGTTAACCTCAAAATTAGTATGGCTTGAGTTGCTGTAACACATGCGTTTATGTCTTTTGTTACAGCCACGACAAATAACTGAAATCAAAGACTTCCTCTTGAAAGCGAGAAGGAAGGACGCTAAATGTAAGTGATCAATACTAATTTAAAATTAGGAAATTATAAAATTTAATATTTATAGCTGTAAAGATCAAGAAGAATCCAGATAATACCAAATTCAAAGTTCGCTGTTCGAGATTCCTGTACACCTTAGTTATAGTCGAAAAAGAAAAGGCAGAGAAACTGAAGCAATCGCTACCACCAGGTAATTTTGCGGTTTAATTTGGAAATGCAATTGTCAATTGGTATTGCAGTAACAGCTCCACACAAACTTGTTTCTTTCATTTGTGTGACGTTTCCAACTGCAAATATTAATTGCTACCGCTTACCACATGCTAATATATGAATTTAGTGTGAAATATAACGTGCCAACAATGTTTTATTATTTTTGTTTAAATTATTTCATTGATTATTTTACCGATGTAAATATTTTTTATTGTTTCAGGTTTACAAGTGAAGGAAGTTAAATAAAAATGTTTTTTTTTGAGAAAGAAAAGGCAGAGAAACTGAAGGAATCGCTACCACCAGGTAATTTTGCGGTTTAATTTGGAAATGCAATCGTCAATTGATATTGCAGTAACAGCTCCACACAAATTTGTTTTTTTTCATTTGTGTGACGTTTCCAACTGCAAATATTAATTGCTACCGCTTACCACATGCTAATGTATGAATTTAGTGTGAAATATAACGTGGCGACAATGTGTTATTGTTTTTGTTTAAATTATTTCATCGATTATTTTACCGATGTAAATATTTTTTATTGTTTCAGGTTTACAAGTGAAGGAAGTTAAATAAAAATGTTTTTTTTTGTTTTTATAATAATAAATTAATGTAAAAATTTTAACGAGTCTTATTTATGAAATTATTCAACTACTTTTGTTACAAGATAAATTTTAATATAGAGTGTATTTTGTTTTTTAAATAAAGTTTTATAGATTGAAAGAAATAGGCAAGTATTAAATTTTTATTGCCTTAAAAATAATTTCAACTATTTCTGCGATGGCTTGCTTTAAATCTAGTCTGTGACAAATCATTTATTTAATAATGAAAGTACTCTTAAATGATGATCCAAATTTTATATTCAATTATCTAAAAACTATACGCCAAATGAAAGTATATTATTTTTAGTCTTGCAAGCAAAAACGCGAAAACATTTTTTCAAACGAATTTGTGATTGGTGTTCTCTTGGATGAACACCACTACCAACCATATAAAAATTATCTCGGCCCACGAGTGAATTCAAGTAGGTAATTTCTTGGCATACCTACGCACAAATGTTTGATAATTGTTATGCGTTTTGAATTATACCTCGTCCAAGTGGTTATCTTCGACATCTTCAGTTATCCATAAAAGTATATATATATATAATGAGAAGTGAGGTTATGTCCAGTGTTGTCACAGGGTTAATTTATTTGTAACAGAATTTGATTAAAAAAGTAATAGATTGATCCATGCGCCTCTTTCCTTTCTGCCGTATTGTACATTTATAAATGTGTAATTAAATAGGTTACAGTAAGCTATATCATGGTGGCTGTTGTTTTTCTGTTATATCAACCATATTTACTCACGAAAAAATCATTGTAGTTTTGTATTCATTTATGAACTCATTAAAGCATTTTTGTTATTAAACTATAAGCTTTGCTTATGTAACAGAATTATATAAAAGGTATAGGAGCATAAAGTAATATAAAGTATATTTTGGAACTTGCACATTTCACCATTCCATTGGTTTTTAAAAAAATCAAAATAAAATTTACATTGGCAAATATATGTTTGAAATGCGATTTTTTATGGTAGTGATTGTGCTTGAAATCACTATTGTTGTTACTAGGAAGTAACTGCTACCACGGTAAAGTTATCCAAGACTAAGTTATTTGAATCACTGTTAATATAATATCGCTGTGCTTTTTATACTAGTAACAGTTACCCAAATCACCTATTACTGGAAACTACTATATATTATTATCTACTTGTAAAGAATCAATTCAGAATTAGAAAAAAATATTAATAAATATATTATTAGAAAATTATATAACAAATAACAAAGTTTTTATTTTACTTTATTGAAAATACCAATAACATTGGTAATCAACATCAATATTTAATCTTCTTCTTCTTCAGCAGCTCCTCCGCTTGCTCCCTTGCGAAGGTTCTTCCTCTTAACACGACCTGGACGACCACCACCGAATGGCGATTTCAGTGAGAAGTCGATGTGTTTCTGGGAGTCTAATCTTACGATGAAAGATGGAATATTTACAACTTGTTTACGAACCCTGTAAAAGTAGAAAGAAAAATACATTTAACGCATTTAAGAAGTTAAATTTCTCCAAATTTATTTGGAAATAACTAATAAAATATGTCGCCTCACTAGGTACCCAGATAGAGCTATTTATTGAACTAAACTGGGGCATAAAGCTGGTATCATTGCTCTTCGAGATCATTTAGCACTGATAGGTCATAAAAATCATTTTACCATACCAGCAACTCTAGTCTCGGTGTATAACGTTTAGAATCATCAATTACCTCAGCAGATCACTTTCTAGAATGGAGGTACATTTCAAGGCATTAGATAATTCATCTAAGTGGCCCTTGCGAATTTTATTTTCATTACGGACAAAATCAAAATAGATCATTACCGGATATGCCTCTGCCTAATTAAGACACGAGCGTGATGGATGGATTTCGCCAAACCCAATTTGAAGACTTGTGTTTGCAGACGCCTTTCTAAGAAATCTTCAATTTTCAAACCCAACACGTAATCGAGTTTCATCCTATTTTCGTCCAATACACCAATACGAACTAAACGACGTAATAAGGCATTTCCTGTAAATAAAAAGCGGTATATTAAAGAACGAGTTCTATAAAATGAGAGACAAATCTTATGCTACATGTTTTTAATGTTCGTTGTTATTAGTGTTTCTTTTAATAAGACATTTGACCAAGTTGGGTATCACGTGACCCCTGGTAATAATTATGAATTTTAAAATGGAAAACATTTTGAGAAATTTCAGGAATTTTACTTGTTGTTTTATAACAGGAAAATGTTAGAATAATGACTAGAATTCGGGATAAACGATGTTTTACAACAAATTTGTCTGCTATTTTTGGTGTAATTCCAACAAAAATTCTTATAGTGTATTTAATGTAATGAAACATTCCATAACAATCTATTAATTTAATCATAACCTCAAATTATCACATTAACTACTAAGTTATTGAGATCTAATGCACAGAATAAATTGGATGATAATTTGAAGTAAATTAAAAAAAACTGCCAAATGTTCTATGTATAATATTGATTATATCTCGTGTGTGAGTGGTTCAGAAATCTATTAAATACCAGTTGCCTAAAAATTGTATTATTACTGCAATTACGATGAGGTGCAAGTGATGAGATTTATAGCATTACTGAACCTTCCACTGTAAATATAAATACCATAAATAATTATAAATATGTGATAAACCAGAAACTTGCTCCTTTTTAGGAATTGGTTAAAGACAGTAAATAATGTAAGTAAATATGTTGCTAAAGCTTTTAATGTAAAAGGTCTAGATACAATAAAATTGTGTTCTAATGAAATAAAAGGCCTTTATAATTTATGTGAGCTCTGTAGTAATAGTAAATAGTAACATCATGAATGTAGTATGAACATATCAAAAGTAGAATCAATAACTCAAGGGAGGATGATAAATGTAAATGCCGCAGTAATCTCTATAAATACCAACATAAATGCTAGAAAAAATATGACAATATTGTAGATCTTATTTATTTGAAAGAAAAAGGAGATGCACATTGCCCACAGGAGCTTGCTCTGCTACACATGTATAGCAAACACTAGGTATGTAAAACTGAAAATTTTTAAATGTATAGTTCATAAAAATGTCTCCTACACTATGGCACAGGAATTACTCATATCAGAATATCCTGCTTCCTAGCTGGAATTTTATTTACCCATTTAAAGAAAATTTTCTGGCACTCTTACAGAAACATATATATCATTTCTGAGAGCGTGGCGAATGGGATATAGTAAAACAAGTAGACACAAAAATTATCTAAAAACTGACCTTCGAACAATCTTTTAGGATCTTTCTCTTCTAACGTGAGTAATTCACGAGCAGCTTTACGGATTTTGGCTAAAGTGTACTTAACACGCCATACTTCGCGTTTGTTTCGGAGACCATATTCTCCAATAATCTTCAATTCCTGGTCTAAACGTGCCTTTTCATAGGGGCGACGTGGCGTAACGTAGGTCTTTGAGCAGACCGAGGGAATACGGCCGTTCACCATCGCGGCGAGATTTCACTGTAAAAACAAAATGACTACTTAACCTCAACAGCCATGTGGTTAAACGATTCGTTTCTAATTTTAAGCAAATGTATCCTTGACATGAATCGAATATGCTACATTGCATTTCGGGATTAAACAAGGAATATAATATCGCCTTACACGATTAGGAATCGTTTTCTAGATAATGCGTGAAAACATTCCTTGCCCAATTGTTAAGGCTTGAATCTAACAAATCACGGGCATCTCTGCACATAAATCGATTATAAAAGCTAAGATGACTGTACAAATACTAAATTGTTTTGATTAACACAATATTTTGCAGAATCAGAAAGTAGAAGAAAAAAATATTTCAACTTACCAATCCCACCTCCTTGAATAACCGAAACGGAAAGAAAAACTGGCAAGTTGACGGCAAGCAATTTTAGGTATAACCCCCACTTTATCCAGAAAAACAAAGGTCACCTTCCGTTTTTGTATAAGTTAAAGTAGGATAGAAAATGTTGAATATATACTACGTACATCAAAACAAAACTTCGATCTACAAATTTATTTATTTTAGCAATGCAATACAATTTGTAATAAATATAATATACTAATAAATACTACCTATTGCAATAAATTTGGGGTTTCCATTAGAAATTTTATTTTTGAATCGTACTACGCACCTTGCAAGATTTCCTTCGCAGAAAAGCCGGAATATTGAATAACCACAAAAAACTGGTCAAATAAAATTAAAAAGTATCACTTTTGAAGAAAACGTATGCAATTGAACGATTTGAATGGCTTTAGCCTGGCTTTGTCTATTAAATCTATATTTAATTCTTATTAAATACATCACAATATTTTATAAAAAGAAGCCAGAATTAGCGATTCGCTAAATATTGCAGCTGAATTGAATTTCGTGCCAATGTTTTGGACGAAAAAACCTTTTTTATTTTTATTACAATAAACAGGATTTTAGAAAATGGTTTCGTGTGACTGTGAGAATACTATTATTAAGTAAAAAATTCTGGCGTACAAATATACTTCAAATTTTCAAAAAGACGATCGCAAAAGACATGTAAATATTCCGGTGATTCCAGTGTTGATGTTACTCACTGATCAACAAACGTCAAATAATGCTAGAGCGTTAAAGGTATATAAATGCTTGAAAAGCTGAATTTTTGCAAAACAATTCTTTTAATTAGTTATCTCTTTTTAGTGCAAAATAATGCTGTGTATATTAATGTAATTAGAAATATGTCACACCAAGCATCTATTTCTTACTGGGAAAGGTGCCCAGAAATCTAATCGGGTTTAGCAACTAGAAGAAGTCACCATATCTACTGCAACATGCCTTGAATCCTGTCGACTGGTATCCATGGGGCGAAGAAGCTTTCGACAAGGCAAGAAAAGAGAATAAACTTATCTTCTTATCTGTTGGATATTCGACCTGTCATTGGTAAGTATTACTTGCATTTACAAAGAAATAATCTCTAGCAAAGTTTACTTGTAGGTGTCATGTAATGGAAACAGAGTCATTTGAGAATGTGTCAGTAGCCGAAATAATGAATAAAAATTTTATATGTGTCAAAGTAGACCGCGAAGAAAGACCTGATGTTGATAAAATGTATATGGCATTTGTTCAACGTACCACCGGGAGTGGAGGTTGGCCAATGTCAGTCTTTCTTACACCAGATTTGGAGCCGCTCTTTGGAGGAACTTATTTCCCACCCGAAGACAAATATGGACGGGTTGGTTTTAAATCAATTTTGACATTAATTGCAAAGCAATGGAGCGAACAACATACTATTTTAAATTCTGAAGGTAAGTAATGCTTCTTCCTTCCCTTTACGGGACTCTATTGAAATTTTTGAATACTTTTTTCGTTAATTATTGTGACACCGTACATAACCTTAAATTTTGCATTTAAATTTGCCGTCAAGTAGGGCTTTCGGACATAGTCGACAGATGGCGAAGTTAGTGCTGAATTTAATAAAAGTGGCCTGTTTTTTTTTTAAACATTGAAGAATGTTTTATTGATTAAAAATTGTCGAGGTTTTTCATTGCTCTCCCACGAAAACTCAAAACTTCTAATTTATTTATTTTTAATCGTTTATTTATTTACTTTAACTTTGTTTATATTTTATAATAAACGTTTTAATACTTATACGTGAGACGGAACAAGGCTTAGTTAAAAATTGTTGTTTAAGTTTTCGTCTTCCGTTTATAATTACTTACAATTTAAAAGGTATACTGAAAATCCGTACATATAATTAAGATTTGAAGTAAGGTAATTCAACTTGTAGCTTAAAAGAGCCTAAAATAATTTTTGGATTGATAACAGCAACCCTGAGAATCTATGGATTAAATAAGCTTTGAATTATGTGGAATTATTCCAAAAAAAGTGGTTTTCACCATTATTTTCATCTTTTGCACAGCTAAAAACTCTATAACAGCTTTAAAACGTTACACAAATGTGAAACTTGCATCAACTCCTGAAACACAATTGCCCGGTATAGCAAGCGCTCGTAAATGTCTACTACAATTTTCAAAATCGTACGAGAAAGAATACGGCGGTTTCTCATCCGCCCCAAAATTCCCACAACCGTCAATTTTCGAATTCATGTTTCACTTCTATTCGAAAGACAGAACTTCCGAGCAAGGGAAGCAGTGCTTAGATATGAGTTTACATACCTTACGTCGGATGGCATACGGTGGTATCCACGATCATGTAAACACGGGGTTTGCCAGATATTCTGTTGATGGAAAATGGCACGTACCTCACTTTGAAAAGATGTTATACGATCAAGGGCAATTAGCAATGGCTTACAGCGATGCTTACGTCATAACGAGGGATGAGTTCTTTTCTGATATTGTTAGGGATATTTTAAACTACGTCTCCAGGGATTTAAGCCATGAATCTGGAGGGTTCTATGGAGCTGAAGACGCCGATTCTTATCCGTTTGAAGGAGCTCCGCACAAGCAGGAAGGTGCTTTCTGCGTTTGGGAGTACGATGAAATCAACAATTTACTCGACTACAAAACAGACGATATTTCACACGCAGAAGTGTTTTGCTACCATTACAGCGTGCAGAAGAACGGTAATGTTAGTCCGCAAACGATCCCCACAGGAATTGAGAAACAAGAATGTACTGGCAGTTTTTGGAACTTACGAAAACACGGCTACGAAATTCAAGATTACCATACCAAAATTGAAGGAAATTCTAGAGAAATGCCATAAAGTTCTGTATGAAGAAAGACAGAAGAGGCCAAAACCACATGTCGATACGAAAATTGTAACTTCGTGGAATGGTCTTATGATCTCTGGATTTGCCAGAGGCGCTTCTGCTTTGAATGAGCAAAAATATACTGATCGTGCTGTCTCTGCTATGAACTTCATCAAGAAATACATGTACAACCCTGAAACTCACACGTTATTGCGGTGTTGCTATCGCGCAGACGATGGAAGTGTTTGTCAAACGTAAGTAGGTACTTTTTATTAAAAAAAAATACTTTGCATTTCTTTCTGTGATTTTAAAATTAATTTATACATACTTTGATTGCAGTGGTAATCCTATAAATGGGTTTGTTGATGATTACGCTTTCGTAATTCAAGGAATATTGGACCTGTATGAAGCTAGTTTGGACGCTAGTTGGCTGGAGTTGGCTGAAAATCTGCAAGATCAGCAAGATCAACTGTTTTGGGACAAGGAAAATTCAGCTTATTTCACAAGTCCTGAAGGTGACGCCAGCATTTTAGTAAGAGATAAGGAAGGTAAGAGATTTTTTTGATTCTTCTCATTGATCCATTGCTCATGAATTTGAAATCAAGCGCTATACAACTACGACGCTGCTGGATTTATACCTGCTTAGAAAATCGAAATCCTGAGTTGTTTGTTTACATTATGGAATTAATTATTGTGTACGTTTGTATTGTGTATGCTCACCCAATACTTTTCTTAACTGCGTGTCATTTTTTTCCACGGCACTCGTACCGTAAAGTTTAACGCCAGATATTCGTATATACATTTATGCATTTTAAGTAAGAGCATGTATATAAAACATTCCGATCGACCTCAAACTTGAATCGCTATAGTCATCAGTGTCTGTCAGTGCTCAGCACTGTGGGGGAAGGGTCCCCTACTATCACGGTAGGCAAGCATGTAAGTCAGACGGCCGTCGAAGATCGACTATTGAAAGTAGAAACGTATGTAGAGGACCGTCGCATACTGACTTTGGTTTAGATACTTCTCCACAATAACAATTGGGTCCAAGAATATTTTAATATTTATTAATTATGGTAATAAACGTAGTATTATTCTAGGATGACATCGCAAATTAATAACTATAGTATTTCAAATCAAAATGAACTACCATTCAAATCTTTCTTAGGGTAAAAATTATGAAAATGAAGTAATAAATATAATAAAGGAATTATTATATATTATTCTTTATTAATTCTTTGTAAGAAATACGTAGGCTTATGCATAAAATATCCAGTTTACTCAATCGAAGTTACAGCATACTAAAATAGTAATTAAAAATTATTTGCAAACAATTATGAATTATGCATTGCTCGACACGCAGTAGGTACTTGTAGTTTCGGTTATTTGCAAATATATGCAATTCTGAAGGAAATACGTTAGTATTTATATTTAGGTAGATAAGTATTCCTGATAAAAACTTATTGTATTTTTCATTTTTAAATGGCTTGTAAATTTGTGTAAATTAAATTTTTTGTGTCGGTATTATTACAATGGCGGTTTATACCGTAGATCAATTATCTTTGGTTTAAACTTCACTTTAGAGTTACAGTCGGTATTAATAAAAAAAAAACTCGACCTTGCCATATTTAATCCTTAAATCGGGACTGTAGTAATGGTTCTTAGCAATAGGTAATAAACTACTACAGGCTGAGCTAAACTGATTTAAAACTTTGTAAAATGAATAAAATGGAGGGGGAGGGCAGTGATTGGCCCCACCACTCAATATTGTCACTAGCCGCCACGGGTCCTTTCAATCATTCATATGTTTAAAATCTTTTCAGACTATATGCTCCACCGTTTTGTGTCATTTTCAGGGTTTTAATATTTTTGCCTTTTTTCCACGTAACATTTTTAATAATTGAAGATAGCAGCGTAAGCCGAAACATGTAGTCTTAAATGATTTTAATATACAAGCGAATGGAAAAGACTATAATTTTTTTAAAAGTACATTAAACTTTTAAGAATTTTCTTAAATATTCCTATGGATGTTCTAAACATATTCTAACTACGAATACTTTCCTGATTCATCTCAGGACATTCCTTATCTCAACGAAAGATCGGGCATTACAAAATGAGTATAGGCTGTAATAAAGTTTGCATTGGATAGACAAAATAGTGCTATTGGAACTAGGTTCAAGGAACACATAGCGAGTTATCGCTATGGGACACTTGAACCGTCCAGCAATGCGCAACATATACACGATACTGGACGTAAGATTGGTATACAAAACCTTGAATTAGTGAAGAATGTATTCAAATAACTTATTGAATTAGGAAGTTGTAACCTTTCCACCATTCAATTTTCTTGGATTTGTGGGGGGGGGGTAAGATGGTTCACATTCATCGCTAATTCTTGCCCTAAATTAACAAAGCCTCGTATAGCACGGAGTTCTTTTGATGTTTTTGTATACTTCCTTATGTTTCATCAAATATTTAGATTTCGTCTGTCAGCACCGAAAGCACCCGAAAGAATCTTTCCATTTAATTAATTCATAATTAAATATTTCCACGTCCAATAGACCTTCTGTTTTTTTGACTTCGTCAAAGTACTGTCTTTACTTCTTCCATTGTTGTGATCCAAATGTACGCGCAAATATTTAATCTAGTCTGCTTTCGTTGACAATTTTTTTACATCTTGTTTACTTGAAAGGGCTCTAGCACCCAGGGTATATATCCCTAATGAATCATTCACGAGTTCTCCGTTCTTTATTAATAGGAATTCTCTCCGTTAAATCTACGAAAATACATCGTTTGAGAAAGTTTCGGCGTTGAGGTCAAATGAAAAGGGGAATGTGTACCGTTTTGTCGCACCGAAAGCGCGGCCTGTCGGGAGATCATTAACTTGAACAATAGGCGTCCTGATTGTTAATGCGGGATAAGGCACGAACTGAGGCGGGAACTCGGTCTTAGGGTCGCGGGAGTTTTTCCCTAATTGGAACTAATCGCGATTTATCTGCCTTCTCCTTATGCAGAAACCCTCTTTTCAGACCTGCGTTCCTGCTCGCAGATTATTCGTTACAGTTTAGCATATGATGGGGCAACCCCTAAACTACTTGTGGGAGAGGGAATTTGTATCATGCTCTCCAAGTTTTAATGTTTCTGACGAAATTCATGCATTATTTAGTTTCTGGACGACGGGTGTTATGGTATAATTTAATTTTTGTAGATTAGAAGGTATGTTTGATTTGTAATTATTATGTACAATGTCAAAATTCCGTCCATGACATTTTTTTTCTACTATTTGCACTTTCTTTAAATTTTGAAACTATGCCGGTTCTGGACCACTTTTAATATTACATATCTTCTGTCGTGTATATATTGTTGAGCTTCGTAACACTTTAAACTGCAAATCTCGTCATAACTTTATCAGTGCAGGTGTCTTTTCACTGTAGCTTTTTGTGAGCTCAGCGATTTTTTAAGTACGCAGTTACAAGCTCGTTCCAAGCTACAGTGCAAGTGTCCTGGTGGCAAGCTTTTTATGTTTAAAGTAGGTCAATTTGAACAAAATGTTAGATTAATTGATCTCATTATTAATAAAAGAAAATAAAATCCCGGGCTTACGAAAAATAAACATGCGACACGAACTGGCTGTAAAAGTTGAGTTGGGCGACAAAATCTTTTCTTCTCAAACGTTACAAAAAAATTAGAGAAACAAGATATCGTAGAGATCCTAAAGGGGAACCTTTTTCTAACCTGTAAACAAATTACTGCAAATTATTTATAGATCAGAATAAGGCTTTAAACAGCTTACCAATAGAAATCGAGTGAAACTTTGTTTTGTGGTTGTCTCCAGAGTTGTTTCCACCTACTACCAATAAAATTTTAAGAACATAACCCCATGACCATGAAATAACATGATGGCATAACCTGACTTTACCAATTATGTAAAACTGGAATCATAATAGTAATGTATATATTTAATAATGCAGCAAAGTTCTGCTACGAAGGGTTTCATATCCAGGCGACAGGTATGCTTGAAGAAAATATACCAAGAATTATTAAATGTTGTGTCAAGAGCCTCCCCAAATAACGGCATTTAAATCTTCCGAATTTATATTTTGGGAAATTCAACGTTGAAGCATGAAGTTACCTGTGATTTCAAATTAAATATATTTTGTGTTCTAAATTACAAGTAACATTTAAAATGAAATTTATTTAGTTAATTCAAATTATTTAATTGTATACCATAATTTCGTAATAAGTTATAATGATTACACTAGTAAACAAAATTGTAACTTTGTCGTACCACATGGACTTTTATGATATTTTTTGCTTTAATAGGTGATTGGCAGTAAAAACAAACTTAAAAAAATCTGTTAGCCAATACTTTTATTTCTTAAGTAATTTAAAATATTTCAAAAAATAATTACCTCCTGAACCAAAAATGTAAAAAAGGTTTATTATGAAGTTACGATCTAAGATTTTCTAGCAAATTTAGCTCCTGGTTGGTCTCTTTTCATTATCCAGAAGTAATCTGTCAACATATTTGGGTTCCATTTCCCTGGTAATGTTATTCCATCTTAGAAATCTCCCGATGGAACCTTTCTCTGTGCTCATCTCTCATAGGCCCTAAATTCTGAGGATAAGCCAACAATAGCTGGCTCACCAATTCTCTGTAGCTCTCATTGTTATGGTTACCCAAGAAATTTGTAACAACATTCTTAAAAATTTCCATGCTCGTTTTTCTAAATCGCTCAATTTTTCTTCGAACACCGGATCTTTTACTAACTCCTTGATTTGAGGTCCTACGAAAATACCCTCTTTTATCTTGCATCACTTATTTTGAGGAATTTTTCTTTTAGATATAAGAATCCATTCCCATTGCGATCTATTGCCTTACAAAATTTTTGATCAGGCCTAATTGAGATGCAATGGTGGAAGAAATACTTCGGATGGCTCTGCAAAGGGTAAATACTTTACATTTTTTTTTGTCCGGGAATTAAGGATGCACGCGTAGGCCATATTTTTTTATGATAGTACCTCCTAGCCTCTATTTTTTAAATAATTTATTAACGTATTCAGTAATAAATCGTAGTTTGTCCATGTGGGTGCCATCTATATTAACACTTTTTTTCCATCTGTCATAGACTTCACTTTTGTGAATTTATTTTTGACGCCTTCACGGGAACTTCATTCGGTTTTATCGCTTATCAATAACACATTCGCCTTCTTCGGGTATACATGCCATAACTTCATAATTGTCTTCTTCCTTCGCTTCGTGTGCTTTCACTAGTTCGTCCAACTCGAATCCCATTATATCTTCAAAGGAAAATATGCTGTTCTGTTGAGTCATTTACCAATTTTGCAAGCCATTATGCAACTCACTTTCGTCAAAGGAATTACTGAGATATTGGATACTTGGAATGCCACAAGTAACATGTTCAACACATTAATTATATATTGCTGGCACAGTACCAAACAATAATTTTATTGTATGCAGCACGAGACAAATATGTCATTTAAAATGATTGTCTTATATATCACATATATCCAAACGCCTATGTGACTTTTCGAAGGTTCATGTTTAATTACAGATCTAATAAATCTGGATATAGATAAGATTATGTATATGTTTCTGGGAAATGTTATAGCTTAATTTATGCTATTACTCCATAAATGCGACAGTAATTGATTGTACGTACGAAAAGCTACAGTGTACCAACTGTAAATTATGTATAGTGCACATTAAATAAATTAATAAATCAAAATATAAATATTTGTGCGCACTTTTCTGAGGAAATAGTGGTAGGAGAATAAGTGACATTTTATTAAAAAAATATGTGAAATATAAATGAACTCATTTAGTAAATGCACTTGATAGTTTTTTATTACTTGATGTTGAAGTTCATTATTATTCTGTAATTATTATTATTTATCTGAATTTACTATACACCATCGTTTTCTATGTAAAACGTCTTTTTGGTTGAGAAATAAGAAAAAGAGAAATTATTTATAAAATGAGGGTCAGAGGATACTCCCTTCCTCATTATTAGTTTCTTGCGAAGATGGGTTATGTCATCTTTAGGACCATGTAATCTCTGCAAATTATGTTATAATTTCGGCAATATTCCTAAAAACTGAAAAATCGTTTTTCAGGGGTTGTACCCTCTAAATTGGATAATTGGGCAAAAAAATCCGTAGTGCTTTTGCCATGGTACTTTTTCAATTTGTAGAATTACACTGAAATCGGAATTTGAAACTTGCTGCTATTCCTTTGTCAGTTACCATTGAACGTTGTAGTTAGTTATAAACGCAGAAAAGTATAATCTGCATAAGACTGGTGTGGAAAATGCCACATTCCAAACTTGTTGCGGAATATACTATTCCGTCCTATAAAAATCTCAGTCATTTTAGTAACCTAATGACCTGCACTATGTAGCTTCTAAAATCGAATTTAAAATAAAATAAACTTTCCAGAGTACGAGTTCTTATTCTTCTTTTATTCACTTCTCTTTGGCTAGAATGCAGTTGTCAAGATGCAGCCAATGATTGCGTTGTTGCAATTCGTCTCAGGTCGTCTTAAGATTAAATTTACCTTATCGATTTTCAATTTTCTCCCGCGAATTGTTTCAACGTCTGTACGTACCATCTGTGTGTACAGAAATTACCTTCTAGACGTGTAAAGATTTTTCATGGCGCATCTCGGGGGATTGACGTCATGAATGTCAAGTTGGGCGCGTTACAAGTGAAATTGTATGCAACGAAAAGTTTGAAAAGTTATCCCCATTTGTATCCTCACATAGAATTGTTCTAGTGTGAGGTTATGGATTGCTGAATAAATTTTGTGGTATTACGCTTACGTAGTGTTGCTCATCTGACTAAAAACTAGTTTCTAAAGTAGGTACGAATTCTAGTTTGTTTATTATTATTCGTAATCAGTGTTTTTGTTTTTTTTTTTTTTTTAATATATGTATAGAATTCACTTTTTTATTTAGTTGATCAAGTGAACGTGCTGTTTCATCCATCCCAATTTATAATGAAAAACATTTGTATGTGTTGATAGTATAAAATATTTACTGACACCCACTTTGACCATAACCTCAAAATATTATATTTACTATTGATCTCAATTTCCCATTTGGTTGATCTGAAAAGAATTACTTGAATTTTGCATCGTGAAATAATGATTGTAAAATCATTCATATGAATATTTGACAAAGTACATTAAAAACGCTATTACTTTCGGAAGATACTGTAATTAACGTCGAAATTTGGTGGTGAAATTAGTAGGTAGCAGCTGTCAAAATGCAGTTTTTTTCTTTCTATAATACATTTCGTCGAAACTTTTATACTGGCCGTGTTCATGCCTCAAAACGTGCCATTAAATTACGAGATAGGTGCTGTTGGAAACAACAAGTTGTATCTTACGCTTTCGATTAGCTGGTAATTCGAAGGAGTAAACTTTTTTATGCGGTACTTTGTTAATTTCGGACGTTATGTTTACCTTTTACGGGTACAGAGGGAGACATGAAAACAGCGAGAACAACATCTTATTTATATCTTGTATGTATTTACGATATACCATCCTGCGTGGCTAAATTTACACGTATAATAAAAGCCATTTTACTGATGTTGCGAACTGTATAGACGGTTGTAATTTATTTTCTCTACTAATTAGTTTTTTTTCTCATTTCGAAAAAAGATAGAAAAGTATAATTAGTTTCTAAAGCTAATAGAATGGAGGTTTTTGGCAAGATTTTTAAGGTTAAGGTAAGTTCTGTAGAAAAAAAGTAACTGCCTTTTTTACAGAGAATTTTTAATATTTTATAGTTTTTGTAAACCAACTGAGAGAAAGATTACATTTCCCTGGTAGCCACATAATTAAGCACGATTTATAACAGAACAGGTATTTGATTATTTTTATTTTATGCCTACTGTATATAAATTTTTTTATTTCAAAAACTTGGCTACATAGTCGATGTTCTATTAATGCGAATTTAATCCCGAAAATTAAATAAAACCGCTATTGTACCCGCGAACGATCTTGCAAATATTTGTTGTTAAATTCGTTTTCGTGTTTACATTTAAAATTTATTATTGCACCTGTGATATTGTGTGCCATTAGTAATTAAAAATGGGATAGTGTAGAACCTGTGTCTACATGAAAATAGTTATTTATTTATTAGAGTGCGGTAGATATCATTTAGAAGGTGACAACTTATTATTATTTCGATGGAACAGCTACCCGTTAAAGCGGTACGGTTATCAATTGGCTTATATGTTGAAATTCAATATATATATTTTTAATAACTCAAAACTAAACCTAACATATCTATTAAAAATTTGTCGTTCCTAATTATATGGCTACCAGTACACATATGTATAACAATAAATTGTAGCTTACAAGGACGATATAGTAGTTATATAACAAGAACAAAAAATAATTTCTTAGACGCATTGAAAGGATTAAATAAGACCAGACTGAAAGCTTTAAATTAAACTGCACTGAACCAAATTGTTCACATGAAAAAGTGTATCAAAATATGAGTTCATCAAATCATTGATAAAGATTTTATAAAATGATGACCGAATTTATTGGGTAATAAAATCATTCATTGTCTAAATGAAACTAAAATCATTGATAATGAAATGGTAACTTGATTGGCCCAATGAAGTATGTTGTTGTTATAACGAACACCAGTTTTGTTTTAAGTTTATTTGGTTTACTGAATAACCATGAGTTATCAATTGTATGTACAAACTCCAGTAGAAGAAATGCTGATCGCGAAAAATTGTAAATACTTTGAATGTAAGTCAAAGTTTGGAAAATTCTTAAGGACAATTTGTTGTATCCATACCACATCCAACGCGTTCAGGCACTACTACCTGCTGATTTTCCTCCACGTATTGCATTATGTCAATGGATATTGCAAACATTATTTCGCATCTCCCTATTCCTGACACAGATTATTTTTACCGATGAAGCCAGTTTCTCAAGAAATGCAATAAGGAATTTTTATAATAACCATGTGTAGGCAGATGAAAATCCGCATGAGGTATTTGAAGATCGTTTTAAACATCAGTTCTCGTTGAATGTTTGGGTTGGATTTGTGAGTGACTATTTAATTGAACTAGTATTTCTACCAGGAAGACTTAATGACGTGGTGTACCGCAACTTTTTGGAAGCAACGCTGCCTGAGTTTCTGGAGGATGTACCATACGCGACAAGAATTGCAATGTGGTTTATGCACGATGGTGCACCACCACATTTCAGTTTGGTTGCTCGTAACCCATTTTTTAACAGCAACTTACGGAGATCGCTGGATTGGTCGAGATGGGCCACACGCTCGATCCTCAGACTTAAACCCCCTAGATTATTTCTTCTGGGGATCGTTGAAGTCAATAATTTACGCTACTCCAGTGCAGAATTTGGACGATTTGCGAAATCGGAAATAATTGCTGGGCGTAACTTAATTAGAAACGACCCTGGTGTGTTTGAAAGAGTTCGACAGTCAATGACGAGAAGATTGAATGCTTGTATCCAGGCTGGGGAAGCCATTTCGAACATTTATTGTAGATTGAGCAACTTTACATGTACTTTTTGATAATAAAATGTTGTTACTGTCGCAAATTTTGTTCGCCGTGTATCTTCGAAACAAAGGGGTTTTTCAAAAATCATCATGGGACAACATATTCTTAGAATATGCCAAGGAATAACCCCTTGAATTTTTGCGCCATGTTTATCTAACACCCTGTATAGTAGTTTCAAATCGAGCAGAACAAATCATCAAAGCGACACTCAGAATACGTTCCTATGTATGCATTTGGAAATAGAAAATAATAACAGAGGCTGTAGTCACTGCTTTTTCAATTTGTAGTACAGTTCTTACATACTTGAAATTGGATATTGCATATTATTAACATAGGAATTGTTTTTCAAACGTTTGTGAGTTAACTTTAATGGTTTTATGACTTAAAAAAACTCATCTGTAATGAAAGCAAAAAGAAGTGTTGGCCTGTACTCGTTAGGATCACGAAGAAAATAGCCAGTACTAATTTCCTTGGTGATCTTTGTCACAATTCCAGTTTAGTGCAGTTTAGTCGAGATGAATTACATTTGCAAAATCTTTCACATTACTTGCCAAGTATAAACTGATAACTGATTCATTCTTATGACTATACTAAAGTTAATATAAAGTAAAGACTTATCAATTCTCAATTAATTCAAAGTAAACGAAATGCAGTAATTTACATTAAAAATCCTAAGTGTAAACTGCGCGTAAAATCTTTCACCCACCTACATATTTCAACCGTATTTCAGTTTATGGGAATTACAAGTATTACCAGTTTCAACCAGTAATAATTACATACGGAATTTCAGTATTTTTTTGTTGTTAGAGCAATTTCCGCTGATTCACACTTCCTTTACGTACCTACCACGAGTGCCAAAATTCTGTTTTTTTATGTGAATGTAGGTGAAATTGCTTGAATAAGTGCCTGAAGCATAAAGCTTTGTAAATAATTCCTCCTCACTTGTTTTTTTTTTTTTAAGCAGGCTTAAAAGGATTTGAATGAATGAATCTGCAGATGCTCAATAATTGAATTGGGCATGCGTTAGCGGTAAAGATAGGAATCGGTTTTGTTTATTGTTTGCGTTGGACAGCTCGCTATGTGTTCTGGGCAATCTAGCTATTTACCTCCGTTGGTTAGACATTGGATCGCGCAAATTTTAATTTGCGATGTTTTCCTGGACTCATCACTAGTTAATACGTAGCCCATCATCTGTTTTTAGCATAACTATAATAGAGCAATGTTCGAAAATAACCGGTATTAAAGATTATATATAGTCGCTTAACAATATATGCATGTGTATAATAGTACAATCTGAAAACAATATATAAGAAATTACTATCGTCATTAACTTCATACATCTCTGAGACGTACATTGTAGAAATTTGCAAAATTTCTTACGTTTAAGGAGGTATTTGCCAAAATTTAAATAATTCTATATCTGAACAGCTCCTGGATGTGTTATTTTATTGAAAAGAACTCTTTTAGATTATGAGGATCACACACGGAATTTTCTTGTTTTCAACTAAATAATTCGTCGACATATTAGGTTACAGCACAATATTAAAAAAATGTTCTTCTATTCAATCAAATAATTTGGTTATAAGGTTCATTTGAAAGCACAATTAAATTTGTCAATTTAATTACGTATGTATTTATATTGAGGTTAAAATAAATAGGGATTTTCTTCCTACATGGCATCTAGAAAATACGGTTGACACTTATATGTAATACAGAAATTATCGCATAGATGGCGTTTCTCCTATTTTCATTCCAGTAACAGAATATATTCACCGCAAATAGCATGACAAATACGATTATAACATATTAATCTGGCATATTTATTAGATAAACATCTAATAGGAAGCCGTGATCATTGAAAAGACCACTGCCTTCATAGGACATTGTGATGGAGGGCGTGATCCCTTTGATCAACTCCCAATACACGGGTTCCTTTAAATCAATCAAAATAATTACAGCATTTTATTAAATCGCCATAGTTTGTTTATTTAAAGATACTAATACTTGCTTACGCAAACACCTTGTTAAAACAATGAAAGATTCGTCGATTTAAATATTCATTTAAATAGAATATTCGAAATTTGATATTTAATTGATTGAAACATAATATATATTTGAATTAACTGAAATGATTTCGTTAATTTGGTCAACGTCACTAAATTATTTAAATTTTCTCCGTGTAGAAACGAGACGCAATGTCAGAAAATTTGTGGTATGTATATACACACAGTCTTTGTGAATTATTTATTTAAAATCCTGTATACTAGAAAAAAAATTACACATACTTTTTTCGTGATGCACACCGAATAAGTAGCATATCATTTTTGATATTCCCTCCTTGGTATAACTACAAAAATCGCAGTATTTACTCATCTCTTTTCTTTAGTTTTAAAAAAAACTTCAATATTTTCCATCAATGTTTGTTTCGATAATTTTATCACGAATTGAAAACGACTAGGGGCTTGGTATTGAATATATCCTTACATCAACAATTGCCCAAGGCAATAACGTGTGAATTTGTGAAAACAATGTCCATGGTATTATAAACAAATACTTGACACCGTTGATCGAATATGCTTGAAGTTCCTCAATGGAATTACAATTTAAAATGTCAAGTTTTTCTCATATTTCATTAAGGGCATCGTTTCTATGGAATGTAGATAATAAAGTTACCAATTAGTCGAAAATCTTTCCGAAATATAAAGAATTATGAGCCGATTTCACACCTGAAAGCTAGGGAAGAAGTTGAGTTTTGCAACAAGATACTGTTGAACCAATTGTTAGCTGTTGTATTATGATTTGAAGGATATAAATGTTGAAGAACTTCAAGCCTTCCAGTTCGCCCTTACTTGGTGAGCCTTGGGTTAGTAACTCGCTTTATCTAAAAAGTGGACCTTTAACTTTTTATATAACGCGAGCTGCCAACCCAAGGCTTTTAATTTTTTCATTTCCGTGTTTCAAAATAACATACAGTGGCTCACCGGTAAAAGCAGCTTTGCAGCTCATCTCGAACAGCAAGCATGCATGCAAAGGCAAATAATCGTGTAGAAGCATTGTAAATTTTTCGAATCGTCACCACCTAAAACCAAAAAAAAGTGAAAATCTTTCCACTTTTTGGTACCTAGTAACATTTTTTAAATTACCCATAATCAACCAGCGTCTACTATCAGTTCTAGCTATCTATGCGATGTAATACTTCTCATGGGGAATTGTTGGCTTCATTGTAAATATACGCCTAGGTCTTGTTGCAGAAAAATATTATAAAAACAAATACACAGAAGTAACAGGTTTCTTCATACCTGATACCAAATTCCAGCGGAGGATAATATACTATTTACCAAAAACAATGTGATTCGAATAGAAACCATGTTGGTTCTTCTGGCAAATAAACATCAGCATGACGATTTGATTCATGGTGGAATTACATAACATGATTTCTAACCTATTGCTGACAGAACCAGGCATTGGCTAAAGAACGAATAATGAAAATTCAAGTATGGAAGATGAAAAATTATTTTCAAAACTACAATTTAATTCGACTGCTCAATAACATCAATTGCGATTTTTACATATATGTAAAATGCAACCCAGAAATACCTAGATGAGAAATATACCACCATCACAAAAGTGGCCGAGTATTTCATAAGCAAATGTCGCCACTACTGCTAAATGGTAAAAATGAAATTTCCCTACATTTCCAGGAATGCCAGAAGAAACGTTTTCTATTTTTTGTTCTCTTGCTTTGCAATCATTAGAAACCTTATTTTATATAATTTTGAAGTTTTAACACTGCTTAGAAAATCCTAAAACGTAAATTTTGTGAAAATAAAGAAGCAACGGAAATGAGAAAACTAAAATAAAACATATGTGAATGTGTATTATAATTAGCTAACCGAAACAACCCAACAAAAAAAAATAAAGAAAAAGATACTAGCTTTTTTTTCTTACAAGTATATTGTATCATATTTTTTTTAATGCTATAGAATATATTTTTTCTTTTGAAGCCTTTAAAAATGTTTTCGTTGGAGCTTCTTGATTTCTAGCTAAGTCACTACGACCAATCCATTTCTTCATTCTAGGCATGAAAGAACTTCAGACTTTGATACAAAAAAAGATGACATTTTAATACCTTTTGCAATTGTGAGACCAACCAAAAATCTGAGGGTTCCAATTTGAATTAAGACGAAATTAAACTGAAGATAGGCAAAAATTTTTTATTCTATTTAGTTTTTCTGTGTGTCAGAGAATACCAACATTTTACCTGAAATTGAGATGCGTTGTCTATCTCATAAATTGTTGACAAATTTGTCATAACTTAAAATATAGGTCAGAATGAGTTAATTCCGAAAAAGCTAACCAAGCTCTAAGGGATGTACAAATTGTCGCAGTTCATCTCAGTTTGAACTTTGGTTAGTGTTAGTAAAACGAACAACTGAAATAAATTTTTATATACAGATTAGGCAACACAGCGCGAGCATCATTAATGACGTGCACCTCTGCATAAGATGTAAAGGGTATCAAGAAAATCAATTTCTTTTCGTTTTGACCCATAGGTATATAGTTATTGCTATGTGATCTTGACTTTTTCCTCTAAACATTTGTCGTCATTATCTACATAGTGATTTATTTTCATTGGAAATGTGCCCAATTTACATTTTTTTATCGCCAAAACACCAGTTCAATGGTTATGTCATTAAACAGACATAAAACAAGCTTCCTCTGAAGGCACACACAAAGACATTTCAAACATTCGCGGGTATTCGATCATTTAACATAAATTTACAATGCATCCTTCCACGTAGGCGGATTATGAAAAGGAATTCAATGTCATGGACGAAAATAGATATCCAAAATAATGATTTTCACTTGGAAATTCAATTAAATATCCTGGGCCAAATAATAGAATAATTAATTTTCTGTCATATTTACCACGTGTTATTCTTTAACTAAAATATTTAGGTACCTTTATCACGTCCATTTACTTGGTATTATTAATAACACTCTTCTGGCTTAACGATGTTTTTTTTTTTTATCAAAATAGGAAAATGGAGTATCATTAAGGTATTTTATACTACATTAATGATTAATATTTTGTGAATGTCAAGAATAATATCCGTATACTTACATTATTTATACTTAATATATAGCTTTTTGAGGTATATTAAGGAAACTGCTTCCGCATTAACTATTGTATTTATCTCTAAAAGGACTTTACAGTAATTTAAAAACTAAGTAAATACATAACATACAAAGGGTGTCAATAGTACCTATGTACCATATATCTTTCTTTGTTATGGACTTTACAACGTAGAAAGCTTGTGCACTTTTTAAAATCAACTTGCGACCCATCAAACAGAATTTATATGCTACCATATACAGGCTGATTCTCAATATATGCGACAAACTTTAAGAGCTGATTCCTGAGGTTATTTTGATCATAAAAGTTCATATAAGTATATGTCCACAACGGTTTGGTTTTAAAGTTATTGAATGTTTAATAATAAATTATGAACTATGACTAACACTAATATTACAGTTGGTTCTTCAAAAACTATTGTGTTGGGAAGGAATTGTTTATTTGTCATTTCAATATTTGTCAATAGTTGTCAGAGTATTCATTCAGTTTATTGCCAGTTTCTGTTTTCTAAAATGAATTACACGAATGCTGAGATGTGTGATATGCATTTCGTTTACGGTCTTGCCAATGGAAATTCGCGTGCTGCTAGACGTCTTTATGAAGAACGATACCCGAACCGTATCATCCCGCATAATTCAATATTTGCCCGTCTTCACCAACGTCTTAGTGAAACGGGAAATTTTAAAAAACGGACGACATAACGGGCACCCATCTACAGTGAGAACTCCACAAGTTGAAGAAATGATACTACATACATGAAATTGAGGAACATCCTACTACAAGCACCAGAAACATTGCGTTTGCTTTAAACATTAGTCAGGCCACAGTTTGGAGAATATTGAAAGATCACAGTTGTATCCATATCACATTCAACGGATGCAGGCACTTTTGCCGGCAGATTTTCCGCAAAGAGTGGCTTTTTGTCAATGAATGCAACACAAAATCGCACAAAATCCTGACTATTTGGCTCAAATATTCTTCATCGACGAGGCTACTTTCTCTAAAAACGCAATTATTAATTTTCATAATAATCACATATGGGCCAAAGAAAATCCGCACAAACTAGTGAATGCCCGCCATCAACATCAATTCTCTGTCAATGTGTGGGCCAGAATTGTTGGAGATCACTTGATAGGTCCACGTTGTTTACCGATGCGGTTAAATGGCGAGGTATACCGCAATTTTCTTGAAGATGAGCTACCACTACCGCTGGAAGAAGTTCCGTTGCGATTAAGATTACAAATGTATTTTATGCATGACGGTGCTCCAGCGCATTTTAGTTTAGTTGCCCGCGAGTTTTTGGTCAATACGTATCCAGATCGGTGGATAGGACGGGGAGGTCCACAACCGTGGCCTCTTCGTTCTCCAGACTTAATTCTTTGGACTTTTTTCTCTGGGGTCACCTTAAATCATTAGTTTGTACGACTCCCATTGAAAATGTCGATGAACTGAGAAATCGTATTATCGCAGCTTTTCAAACAATTCGAAATACCCCTGGTCGTTTAGAACGGACTCGCCAGTCAATACGACGGAGGATAGAAGCTTGTATTGCAGTTGGGGGCGAACATTTTTAACAGTTAGTATAAGTCAGTTTTGTTTTACTAATTATTTTGTTAATTTATAAAAAGCATTAATTATGTTAACTTACTATATAAACATTGTACAACTTTAGAACTAAGCGATTTGGACATATGTTCTTTTTGAACTTTTATGATCAAATAACTCTAGGAATCAGCGCTTAAAGTTTGTCGCATATTTTGAGAATCACCCTGTATAGATAGTTCACAGCAAAGAAAAATCCTATATGTGCTTTTTTGACATGTTGTCATAACGAATTACTAAACTTGCAATAATTATAGTGTATACTAAACATAGACGTAGCATTTCCATCTTCACCTAAAAGACAGGACATGCAGACAATTGTCAATATACAAGCCAAAGCTAAGTCTAATACAAGATAACAATATCCTCGTTGAAAATTGAGCAAAAAATACTGCGTGGATGTGAATGACGCCAGTGCCAAATACAATTCGGTTGTGAATCCATGTCAAATGACTCTCGTAGTAGGCTCAGGTTATAATTTATTTCGAAATTTTGTAACTAGCTCTTATTAGTCAAATAAAAATATTTAAAGCAAACGAACATGTAGACTTCCGGGTCCGTTGTCCATACTACCTACTAGCCTTCCGAATAGACCCGCCGTACGGAGCTTCCCCTGTCGACATTCTTCGACACTGCCAAAGACATCTTCAGGGTTGCTGCTATTGCTGTTTCCCAATTCCAGATCAACGGCAGTGGCAGCAGCCTGAAGATGTTCCTTGCAAGTGTGGACGAAACGACGGCGAGAGGAAGATCCATAACAGGGTTCCAGCTCGGAAGCCCAGCAGATAAGACATTTAAAAGTAATTCCTTCTAGTTCTAAATAATACGCTAAACGATTATGAAAGCTTGCAATTGCTTAAAAAGTTTGGTATCAATCCATTACACGCAGTGAGTTCATTCATTCATTCATTTATTCATTAAGTTAGGGTGGGCACCTATAGTCCAGGCACTTGAGCTAGGTGTTCATTATACCGTCCCTATTAAATCTCTTACTTCCACTCGAGCAGCTTGGGGTTCACTATGAAGCCCAGTATCTTGCCCAGTGGAAACCTGAGAACCTTCGAAGGCTCCAATAGATCTTTCTGCCTGAGTATTTTCAAGTTCTCATATGTGCAGATTACATGTAAACTCGTTTCTTGCTGTTGTTCGCATCTTATGCACCACGGTTCGCTTACTCGACCTGTGTCGTGTCAGTTACCAGCCCAGTAATAGTATTAGCTTCTTTCTTGCTGCGTCTGAGTAGTTATCAGAGAATCTAGCATCCCCATCCGCTATAGCGCTTTAGTATGAAGCTGACCTACAGTCGACTTCCATTTCTTTGTATTTTCTTTATTAACAGTCCAGATCTCCCTTCTTGCAGAGTCGTTAGTAATCCCACATAGGGCTTTGGACCTATGAAGTGTCTTTTAGAGCCCTCCTTGGCTAGTTCGTCGGCTATTACATTGCCCCTTATAGCTTCATGTCCTGACACCCAAATCACACACACGATGATCCAATAAAATACTAAAAGAATACTAAAATTCTTCAATAAATTACTATTCATAAATAAAATTGAAATGTAATTGTCATTTTTTATTTTTTCCATTTTGATTAGTCGAATAAAATCTAATATGTTTTAGAAAAGATATATTCGATATTATATTTAGAAATTATTTTAAAAATATCGATTCCCTTTTGATACTATCGAATTCTACTCAAACTTTTACTTA